>JAMZAV010000892.1:0-299702 GCA_024449915.1 Sweltsa coloradensis | reverse complement strand
CAAAAAATGAGAGGGGAGCAGTGGTGATTTTTAAACCCCCAGACTCTGTCGCATTACTGTAGGCTAGGGCTACTTGCGAATGTGACACCCTGCCAATGCGGAAAAATCTGGTCCCTTTTTGTCACTGTGTGCCCACCTAGTACATGAATATTTAAATGTTTATAAATGGTTGACGTTTACAAGTTTTAACAAAGACTGCAAGAGGCTGCAATACAATCAGCTTCTTCTGCTTGACAGGGTGAAGATTGGGTAGGATCCAGGTTCTCAGCATAGTGATAGGCCTACATGAAGACGTTTATGATATTGTGATGATGTACAGAGCAAAGCTATTATGCTGCACTCTTCCGTCCAACTGTATGCGCGTGTTATTCTTGTTTCACAATAATTATTATAATCACGCATAATAATTGTGAAAGTTGCAATCGTACTAGTGATAGTGCAGCAGTTACAATTGCAGTTGGTACTGCAGCTGGCATCGCTAGGTGTCGCACGATGAGTACTATTGGAAACGTTGGCTATCGCTGTCCCCCGCAGTTGGTATCCCAGCTGGATTACAATGATGGAAAACTGCCACCACCATAGTTGAGGTCGTTGTTTGTATCGCTGTGGATATAACTATTGCTAGAGAAGCCGTGATATAGTAGGGCCTACATGTACTAGTAGACTAGATGTCATTGTTTAACTTTTGTCCTCAGATGTGCGTGTGCCTCCGAGATATCTCGGATGCTACAGTGCTGTTGATCGACCAATATCTATCTGAACGTCATTTGTCAACAAATGAGAGAGGAGCAGCTGGTGAGTTTTGAACTCGCTGACATCTGTCTGCATATACTGTAGGCTAGGGCTACTTGCCGAATGTGACACCCTGCCAATGCGGAAAAATCTGGTCCCCTTTTTGTCACTGTGTGCCCACCCTAGTACATGAATATTTAAATGTTTATAAATGGTTGACGTTTACAAGTTTTAACAAAGACTGCAAGAGGCCGCAATACAATCAGCTTCTTCTGCTTGACAGGGTGAAGATTGGGTAGGATCCAGGTTCTCAGCATAGTGATAGGCCTACATGAAGACGTTTATGATACTTGTGATGATGTACAGAGCAAAGTATTATGCTGCACTCTTCCGTCCAACTGTATGCGCGTGTTTTTCTTGTTTCACAATAATTTTTATAATCACGCATAATAATTGTGAAAGTTGCAATCGTACTAGTGATAGTGCAGCAGTTACAATTGCAGTTGGTACTGCAGCTGGCATCGTAGGTGTCGCACGATGAGTACTTTTGGAAACGTGGCTATCGCTGTCCCCCGCATTTGGTTACCCAGCTGGATTACAATGATGGAAAACTGCCACCACCATAGTTGAGGTCGTTGTTTGTATCGCTGTGGATATTAACTGTTGCTAGAGAAGACGTGATATAGTAGGGCCTACTGTACTAGTAGGTAGATGTTATTGCTTTTTTTTTTGTCCTCAGATATGCGAGTGCCTCAGGGGAAGTGAAGATGCTGCAGTGCTATTATCGACCAAACAATATCTATCTGAACGTTCATTCGTCAACAAATGAGAGAGGAGCAGCTGGTGATTTTTTGAACTCACTGACATCTTTTCTGCAATACGTAGGCTAGGGCTACTTGCCGAATGTGACACCCTGCCAATGCGGAAAAATCTGGCCCCCTTTTGTCACTGTGTGCCCACCCTAGTACAGAATTTTTAAATGTTTATAAATGGTTGACGTTTACAAGTTTTAACAAAGACTGCAAGAGGCTCCCAATACAATCAGCTTCTTGCTTGACAGGGTGAAGATTGGGTAGGATCCAGGTTCTCAGCATAGTGATAGGCTACATGAAGACGTTTATGATACTAGTTGTGATGATGTACAGAGCAAAGCTATTATGCTGCACTCTTCCATCCAACTGTATGCGCGTGTTATCTTTTTTCACAATAATTATTATAATCACGCATAATAATTGGAAAGTTGCAATTGTACTAGTGATAGTGCAGCAGTTACAATTGCAGTTGTACTGCACTGCATCGCTAGGTGTCGCACGATGAGTACTATTGGAAACGTTGGCTATCGCTGTCCCCCGCAGTTGGTATCCCAGCTGGATTACAATGATGGAAAAACTGCCACACCATAGTTGAGGTCGTTGTTTGTATCGCGTGGATATAACTATTGCTAGAGAAGCCGTGAATAGTAGGCCTACATGTACTAGTAGACTAGATGTCATGTTTAACTTTTGTCCTCAGATGTGCGTGTGCCTCCGAGATATCTCGGATGCTACAGTGCTGTTGACGACCAATATCATCTGAACGTCATTCGTCAACAAATGACCGAGAGGAGCAGCTGGTGAGTTTTGAACTCGCTGACATCTGTCTGCATATACTGTGGGCTAGGGCTACTTGTCGAATGTGACACCCTGCCAATGCGGAAAAATCGGTCCCCTTTTTGTCACTGTGTGCCCACTCTAGTACATGAATATTTAAATGTTTATAAATGGTTGACGTTACAAGTTTATCAAAGACTGCAAGAGGCTGCAATACAATCAGCTTCTTCTGCTTGACAGGGTGAAGATTGGGTAGGATCCAGGTTCTCAGCATAGTGATAGGCCTACATGAAGACGTTTATGATACTAGTTGTGATGATGTACAGAGCAAAGCTATTATGCTGCACTCTTCCGTCCAACTGTATGCGCGTGTTATTCTTGTTTCACAATAATTATTATAATCACGCATAATAATTGTGAAAGTTGCAATCGTACTAGTGATAGTGCAGCAGTTACAATTGCAGTTGGTACTGCAGCTGGCATCGCTAGGTGTCGCACGATGAGTACTATTGGAAACGTTGGCTATCGCTGTCCCCCGCAGTTGGTATCCCAGCTGGATTACAATGATGGAAAACTGCCACCACCATAGTTGAGGTCGTTGTTTGTATCGCTGTGGATATAACTGTTGCTAGAGAAGACGTGATAAGTAGGGCCTACATGTACTAGTAGACTAGATGTCATGTTTAACTTTTGTCCTCAGATGTGCGTGTGCCTCCGAGATATCTCGGATGCTACAGTGGCTGTTGATCGACCAATATCTATCTGAACGTCATTTGTCAACAAATGAGAGAGGAGCAGCGGGTGAGTTTTGAACTCACTGACATCTGTCTGCATATACTGTAGGCTAGGGCTACTTGCCGAAGTGACACCCTGCCAATGCGGAAAAATCTGGTCCCCTTTTTGTCACTGTGTGCCCACCCTAGTACATGAAATATTTAAATGTTTATAACAGGGTTTGACTTTTACAAGTTTTAACAAAGACTGCAAGAGGCTGCAATACAATCAGCTCTTCTGCTTGACAGGGTGAAGATTGGTAGGATCCAGGTTCTCAGCATAGTGATAGGCCTACATGAAGCGTTTATGATACTTGTGATGATTACAGAGCAAAGCTATTATGCTGCACTTTTCCCGTCCAACTGTATGCGCGTGTTATTCTTGTTTCACAAAAATTTAAATTATCATCACGCATAATAATTGTGAAAGTTGCAATCGTACTAGTGATAGTGCAGCAGTTACAATTGCAGTTGGTACTGCAGCTGGCATCGCTAGGTGTCGCACGATGAGTACTATTGGAAACGTTGGCTATCCCCCGCAGTTGGTATCCCAGCTGGATTACAATGATGGAAAACTGCCACCACCATAGTTGAGGTCGTTGTTTGTATCGCTGTGGATATAACTGTTGCTAGAGAAGACGTGATATAGTAGGGCCTACATGTACAAGTAGGATAGATGTTATTGCTTATTTTTTGTCCTCAGATATGCGAGTGCCTCGGTGACAGTGAAGATGGTGCAGTGCTATTATCGACCAGAACCAATATCTATCTGAACGTCATTTGTCAACAAATGAGAGAGGAGCAGCTGGTGAGTTTTTGAACTCACTGACATCTGTCTGCACATACTGTAGGCTAGGGCTACTTGCCGAATGTGACCCCTGCCAATGCGGAAAAATCTGGTCCCTTTTTGTCACTGTGTGCCCACCCTAGTACATGAATATTTAAATGTTTATAAATGGTTGACTTTTACAAGTTTTAACAAAGACTGCAAGAGGCTGCAATACAATCAGCTTCTTCTGCTTGACAGGGTGAAGATTGGGTAGGATCCAGGTCTCAGCATAGTGATAGGCCTACATGAAGACGTTTATGATACTAGTTGTGATGATGTACAGAGCAAAGCTATTATGCTGCACTCTTCCATCCAACTGTATGCGCGTGTTATTCTGTTTCACAATAATTATATAAATCACGCATAATAATTGTGAAAGTTGCAATTGTACTAGTGATAGTGCAGCAGTTACATTGAATCACTAGATGCAGAAACCCCACAAGTCACTAATTGGGGCATATCGACTTTGGTCCAAAAATTTGTCTTTTAGGGTCCCTCTACCATTTCACGTAGAAACACCACAAATCCATATGCTCCAAGGGTATTATGTATGGGTTGGATTGTTGACTTATTTGCAGAAACCACACAAGTCCTGGGACTTGTGGGGTTTCTGTCAGAAGCCTGTGGAATCTCAAGAAGGCTGTGGAGTCAGTCACAGCTGTTGTTTACACACTTGACATAATGGCAGATTTACAGCAAGATGTTATTAAAGTGAAGCGAAAAAAAGGTGTTATACTAGTTCATCTGCTAGTATTTTTTATTTAGTATTTTTTTTCTAGTAATTTTTTCAATTTTTTTTAAAACCATTTTTTCAAAAATTTCAAATTATATGCAATTTGTGTATGATTATAAAAAACTGTGTATTGTGCACATATGCAACCATTGATGGAATGATACCAAATACATTCCTGCTGAAAACACTAACTTTGCGGAGTTAGCATTGCCCGATAAAGAGGCTTATGTAGAAGGGCAGGTGCCAATCAATGTTAAAAAAATGCAGGACATAAAAAAACTTACGCAATACATACCTGAGGAGTATATGTACTTCTACAATGATTTGTTTACTTGGTCTACGCTAGACAAAGATTCTGTAGAGAATTTGGATGAAGAAGACTAGCCATTAAGCTCTACATACCACTATAAACAATCTTACCTACTAAAGTTGACATGTTAGAACATGCCAACTGGCATGTGTTGTTGTTGTTCTTTGAATTTAACTTTCTTAATTTAACTTACATTAAAAGACTATGTTTAATACAATTTTTTTCTATTTTCTTAAAAAAATATACAGTAAAAGGCTTAGATTCAGAAACGCCATAAGTCCGTCACATACAATGATTAATTGCTCACAATTTAAAATTTTTTAAAAAATGTATATATGTCAAAAAAATTATTGCAAAATAGGTCTTCTCAAGATAACTGCTTTGTTGAAGTCATAAAATATAAAACCGTTTGAAGTGGATAGTTTTTTGTGATTATCTCAGAAACTATGTATCAAGGACTTGTGGGGTTTCTGAATCTAGCGATTCAATTGCAGTTGGTACTGCAGCTGGCATCGCTAGGTGTCGCACGATGAGTACTATTGGAAACGTTGGCTATCGCTGTTCCCGCAGTTGGTATCCCAGCTGGATTACAATGATGGAAAACTGCACACCATAGTTGAGGTCGTTGTTTGTATCGCTGTGGATATAAACTGTTGCTAGAGAAGACGTGATATAGTAGGGCCTACATGTACTAGTAGGTTAGATGTTATTGCTTTTTTTTGTCCTCAGATATGCGAGTGCCTCGGTGACAGTGAAGATGTTGCAGTGCTATTATCGACCAGAACCAATATCTATCTGAACGTCATTCGTCAAACAAATGAGAGACGGAGCAGCTGGTGAGTTTTGAACTCACTGACATCTGTCTGCACATACTGCAGGCTAGGGCTACTTGCCGAATGTGACACCTGCCAATTGCGGAAAATCTGGTCCCCTTTTTGTCACTGTGTGCCCACCCTAGTACATGAATATTTAAATGTTTATAAATGGTTGACGTTTACAAGTTTTAACAAAGACTGCAAGAGGCCGCAATACAATCAGCTTCTTCTGCTTGACAGGGTGAAGATTGGGTAGGATCCAGGGTCTCAGCATAGTGATAGGCCTACATGAAGACGTTTATGATACTAGTTGTGATGATGTACAGAGCAAAGCTATTATGCTGCACTCTTCCATCCAACTGTATGCGCGTGTTATTCTTGTTTCACAATAATTATTATAATCACGCATAATAATTGTGAAAGTTGCAATCGTACTAGTGATAGTGCAGCAGTTACAATTGCAGTTGGTACTGCAGCTGGCATCGCTAGGTGTCGCACGATGAGTACTATTGGAAACGTTGGCTATCGCTGTCCCCCGCAGTTGGTATCCCAGCTGGATTACAATGATGGAAAACTGCCACCACCATAGTTGAGGTCGTTGTTTGTATCGCTGTGGATATAACTATTGCTAGAGAAGCCGTGATATAGTAGGGCCTACATGTACTAGTAGACTAAGTCATTGTTTAACTTTTGTCCTCAGATGTGCGTGTGCCTCCGAGATATCGGATGCTACAGTGCTGTGATCGACCAATATCTATCTGAACGTCATTTGTCAACAAATGAGAGAGGAGCAGCTGGTGAGTTTTGAACTCACTGACATCTGTTGCATATACTGTAGGCTAGGGCTACTTGCCGAATGTGACACGCTGCCAATGCGGAAAAATCTGGTCCCTTTTTGTCCCCTGTGTTGCCCACCCTAGTACAATAAATATTTAAATGTTTATAAATGGTTGACGTTTACAAGTTTTATAAAAGACTGCAAGAGGCTGCAATACAATCAGCTTCTTCTGCTTGCAGGTGTAAGATTGGTAGGATCCAGGTTCTCAGCATAGTGATAGGCCTACTGAAGACGTTTATGATACTAGTTGTGATGATGTACAGAGCAAAGCTATTTGTGCACTTTTCCTCCAAACTGTATGCGCGTGTTATTCTTGTTTCACAATAATTATTATATCACGCGTAATAATGTAAAACGTTGCCAATCGTACTAGTGATGAGTGCATGCAGTTACAATTGCAGTTGGTACTGCAGCTGGCATCGCTAGGTGTCGCACGATGAGTACTATTGGAAACGTGTGGCTATCGCTGTCCCTGACAGTTGGTATCCCAGCTGGATTACAATGATGGAAAACTGCCACCACCATATTTTGAGTCGTTGTTTGTATCGCTGTGGATATAACTGTTGCTAGAGAAGACGTGATATAGTAGGGTCACATGTACTAGTAGGTTAGATGTCATTGCTTAACTTTTGTCCTCAGATTGCCGTCTGCCTCGAGTATCTCGGACGCTACAGTGCAGTTGATCGACAATACTATCTGAACGTCATTTGAAAAAATGAGAGAGGAGCGCTGAGTTTGAACTCACTGACATCTGTCTGCATACTGTGCTAGGGCTATTCGAATGTGACATACCTGCTGAAAATCTGGTCCCTTTTGGTCACTGTGTGCCCACCTAGTACATGATATTTAAATGTTTTAATGGTTGACGTTTACAGTTTTAACTAAGACTGAAGAGGCTAATACAATCGTCTTCTGCTTGACAGGGTGAAGATTGGGTAGGATCAGGTTCTCAGCATAGTGTTTAGGCCTACATGAAGACGTTTATGATACTATTTGTGAGGGTGTACAGAGCAAAGCTATTATGCTGACTCTTCCGTCCAACTTTTGCGCGGTGTTATCTTGTTTCACAATAATTATATAATCACGCATAAAAATTTGTGAAGTTGCAATGTTAACTAGTGATAGTGCAGCAGTTACAATTGCAGTTGTACTGCAGGGGCATCGCTAGGTGTCCGCACGATGAGTACTTTTGGGAAACGTTTGGCTATCGCTGTCCCCCGCAGTTGGTTTTTCCCACTGGATTACAATGATGGAAAACTGCCCCACCATAGTTGAGGTCGTTGTTTGTATCGCTGTGGATAAAAACTGTTGCTAGAGAAGACGTGATATAGTAGGGCCTACTGTACTAGTAGGTTAGATGTTATTGCTTTTATTTTGTCCTCAGATATGCGAGTGCCTCAGTGACAGTGAAGATGCTGCAGTGCTTTTATCGACCAGAACCAATATCTTCTGAACGTCATTTGACAACAAATGAGAGAGGAGCAGCTTGTGAGTTTTGAACTCGCTGACATCTGTCTGCATATACTGTAGGCTAGGGCTACTAGTGCCAAATGTGACACCCTTTAATACAATTCAGAAGTTTAAAAATCCATCCGAACGGGATTTGAACCCGAGTCTCCCATATTCCAGGTAGGCGCCTTAGCCAACTAGACCACTTAGAAGGTAACTAATTAACTTCTGAAATGCAGTTGCATTATACAACATAATTAATTGATGGAACAGTACTGCAACGAATATCTGTTGCCTTTGAACTTTTCATTCCACATATGGGAGTGTTTCCCGACATGTCAAATCGAGAAATAAACCTTCGCTCATACCTGCGTAAGGTAATGATATTATAAATAATGTTTGTTTGGTCAGTTCAAAGGCAACATATATTTGTTGCAGTACTGTTCCATCCATTCTGTTCTATAATGCAACTACAATTCAGAAGTTGATTAGCTACCGCTTCGGTGGTCTAGTTCAGGGTTGCCAGCAAGTCAATTTTTTTATCCTTGAAAGAAACTAAAAAAATCCTGAAAAATCCTTGAAAACAGTTATTCAGCATTAGCATATTATAACCGCGAAGGAATGTTACAAATTTTCAGGTTTCATGCCAAAATATGTTATACCAGCCTGATTTTCGAGAATCTAGCCAACATTACGTGTAGAAACGCATAAGAATCGGAATTTTCTTCGAATATATTTTTAGCGTTTTACTTTTACTCACCATAACTACCACTTGTGGGAAATGTTATGCAGTCACTTATGTTTATTTTTACTAGTACCTGATGTTCTTTTACTGTCTACATTGCTTTTTGTAGCTGAATTTTAAAAAAATGTATTAATTTAATGTATTTTTTAAAGACAGTAGAAAATCCTGAGATTAAGCCCAAAATCCTGTTATCCTTGAGACACTCTAAAAATCCTGAGAAAAGGATAAAATCCTTGAAAGTGGCAACCCTGGCTAGTTGGCTAAGGAACAAATGTCAACAACATTCGACGACAAATGGGAGAGAAACAGCTGCCTTGAATCATGCGTAAGCTAAAGTACAATCATTCTGACGGCCTGTGCTCAGACTGTTGTGCGCTTGTTCCAACTTTTAACCATAACGCGAGCTTCATTTTGAGACTATACGGCCTCTCTCGAGTGTACTTAGGTCTTTTGGCTTTGGTCGGTCGAAGATCGATTTGTATCTCGAAGTCGATGTCGTTGGTCAGTGGAAGGAGAGATGTGTATTTTTCATGAGCTGGTTCGAGGCTACTACTGAGGCAACTGGGTTAAATATGGAAACCATGTATAAACTAATTAAATACTAATAATACAGAACGGGTTTGATTTAAATCAGAAACTAGAGAAAATTTCATTTGATTTCATAAAAAGAATCATGTGATTCACTTAAGTTTAACAATTTTAATATAAAATCTATGTCAATCTATTTTATTAAATTCTAGAAAATGCCAAGATCATATTTCATCATTTTTCGCATGTAGCGTCGCCCGGACATTTGTTTGGACCTAGTTCAGTTTAATGACGCTGTGTGCTGGTCTTTGATTGGTTATCATAACGCTACGATCGGTTTTTTTGATTGTTGAGAGCGGCGTTTGTCGGCAGTGTGTCGTGAGAGCTTTGAGACGTGAAGTTGGAAATCGGTCGTGTGCGTGGGCGATTTGAGACGTTGCGTAAAACTTAGGGAAAGTGTACTAGGAAAGAACACTTTGGTATAGAAAACGCGTGTTAAAAATCTGCGAAAGTGATAATCGAAAGTGAACGGCGATCTGCCAAGAAGAAATACCAGAAATCAACGAAAACGATAACCAACCGAGGTACATTTTATAAGGCTAGCCCAGCCCAGGGATACGTGAGTAAACGAACTTTTGCATGCTTTAGGAGCATATTAATAAACCTACGGACTTGATAAAAGACAGCATCGATAACCAGAAAGGGTTAGAACCATTCGATATCTGGACCGAGAGTTAGTTGGGATTTTAAAGGAACCGAGAAAGATTATATTCGCGTAGCCTGGAGTTTAGGACGCGATAACGCAAGCAAGGTTTGGTGGTTGTATAACAACGAAATGACAGATTGAAATATTATAAAAAGGAAATCGGTGAGGATAATATTTTTTATGAATCCAAATATAGGAACATATAAGGAACAGTTAATTACCATTCGATATCATGACCGAGGCTTAGTTTTTATGTAAATTGGTTTCGGAATTTGTAAATGCATTTAGTTGAAGAATAAAATGGCGAATTTTAATTGCAAAGAGCTTAGAGATAAACATCAACAATAAGAACTCGGAACATTCGTGAGTGCCTGAGCCAGCAACGTCGAACGAAGTGCTTTGGTAATAAAGACGGGTAAGAACAGAAACTGAGC
The DNA here is from genome assembly GCA_024449915.1 of Sweltsa coloradensis. Classification (NCBI taxonomy): domain Eukaryota; kingdom Metazoa; phylum Arthropoda; class Insecta; order Plecoptera; family Chloroperlidae; genus Sweltsa; species Sweltsa coloradensis. Next base: position 289,221 of record JAMZAV010000892.1, on the reverse strand, counting down.
CGATAAAAGTAGGCGTGTTTACATTATTGAACGTCTGACAGTTTACCGTGTGAGATACAGGAAAAACTTGGTTGTTGGACTTGGAATGCTGATATCGGGCAAGTGTGAAACATTTAAAAACGTACGGTCGGAGTTGAGTTATTCGCACGATAAAATATCGTATTTTATCACCGCTCAAACATTATCAAGGGAAAGTTGAACTCAAGAGTAATCACAGCCGGGATACGAACTCAAGACAGGATCTTCAATACAAGACTACGATCGTCTACAAATACGCAGCAAGTTACGGAACTACACGTCGGACTTCTTCGACGTCATAAGGTTTCGATGGGAGTCATGATCATTTGTGATGAGTATTTAAATTAAGTTTTATTAACAATTATATTTCCATAAATTTTCGGGAAAAATTTACTGTTGTCCATCAGACCAAGAGATATCTTAACTGGATATCCATTTCGCTTTTAGACATCAGTACTGATAGGTAGGGTTTGACATGTATTCCTTGTCAAAAGAAGGAAATTCATTTGTGTCATGCAATATAGCCCGTTCTGGTTTAACTTATGAAACCGTTGATTGTCTGTTGTAATGTCATCCTAGATCTAGTATAAATTATAAGTTGTATTTCAGAGATGTTTGTCTTCGCTGTTGTACGATTCTCAATTTTGTGGGTCTTGGTGAGTTATAGGAGTGTGTTATGAAACTGGTTAGGTAACTTTAGACTTGAGTACCAGGTTCACGCCTAGGTAGAGTAATCATTCAAGTTTGAGTGATTTTAGTCTTGATCAGTTGTTTTATTCTTAAATTTAATTTTTACTTCCAAGTGAGATCAGAAATCGTGTTTCACTTTAATTAGGCGACCCATCGCCGAGTATGTTTTTTTTTATTAAATGTTTATTTTTCGAAGTTTTAACTATTTAGAGAAGTATCCAACGAGAGCTTATCGATTACCTGAGGGGTCGTAGGTTCGTTGTGTTACATTTGGCGAACCAACGTGGAAGGCTTTACAAATATTACTAATCGTCCGAGATTAAGAGGGCTTAGTAAGTGTCTACTTTGTTGTACGTGTTTGAGTGGGACAGTTGTCACATTTGTACGTAGTCAAAGAGAGATTGTCTTGATAATTACAATTCATGGGGTATAAGGCCTAGGTTGTGCTGTGTTGTGACTTTCCACCTTCCTATCTCTAACCTTTTCTCTTAGTATGAATGAAGAGGCACCCTTGCCCAGCAACAGCAGGAGGGGCAGCTTTTCTCTTGTTGCCAAGGGTCCTGGTTCGAATCCAGGGTAAGTCATGGATTTCTTTGTCTCCCGAGCACCAGAGTTGGGAGGGAAGCCCTCTTACTATTTGTGCTGACTGTGTGCCCCAGTATGAATGGTGTGTGAAGTAACCTTGTTGATGATGACAACATGCATGCAGAATTTACTTCTTGCGTGGCCTACCACAGGTTTGGTTATGTGTTGTGAGTTTTGTTTGCATGTAGCTAGCTGATTTTTAGTGGCCACCATCCGCCTGATGAGTCCCAGAAAGGACGAAACGCGTCGTGGATTAAGGTAACAAACAACTTTAAATTAGCTGCAGTTGTCATCAACAGGTGAAAAGTTTTGTCGCCCCCAGCCCTTCAGGCTGGGTTTTATGTTCTCTATGCTTTCCCAACCTGTCAACCCTTCTCCAATCTATACTAAACTAGCCATTTGGCCTTTTCCTATTTGTAACAAACCAGTCTTTTGACACCTCTATCACTTTCTATCTTTCTTCACCTATGGGGTCGAGATGGGCGAGCCTAATCTACACCCTCTGGTGGGTCCATGTTTCCTTGTTCCTTACAAGTGACTCCTTGTCCTGCTGGGGGGGGGGCCTAGCAGGTGATGAACCTGTGAGACCCTACTCGTTCTTTTCCTTCAACCTCTTCACCTGCAGCCAAGAGCTAGTATAGCACGTGTCTGTGCTATAGCCAAGAGCTTGCAATTTGTAGTATTGTTTTCCTTTCGTTTTCGAATCCCAGTCACAATTAGTAGGGCAGCCTCTCTCGTTGCCACGGGTCTTGGTTCAAATCCAGGGTAAGACATGGTTCTTTTGTCGCCCAAGCACCAGAGTCTAGGAGGGAAGCCCCCTCACTGGTTGTGCTGTGTTGTGACTTTCCACCCTTTCCTATCTCTAACCTTTTCTCTTAGTATGAATGAAGAGGCACCCTTGCCCAGCAACAGCAGGAGGGGCAGCTTTTCTCTTGTTGCCAGGGTCCTGGTTTGAATCCAGGGTAAGTCATGGATTTCTTGTCTCCCGAGCACCAGAGTTGGGAGGGAAGCCCTCTTACTATTTGTGCTGACTGTGTGCCCCAGTATGAATGGTGTGTGAAGTAACCTTGTTGATGATGACAACATGCATGCAGAATTTACTTCTTGCGTGGCCCTACCACAGGTTTGGTTATGTGTTGTGAGTTTTGTTTGCATGTAGCTAGCTGATTTTTAGTGGCCACCATCCGCCTGATGAGTCCCAGAAGGACGAAACGCGTCGTGGATTAAGGTAACAAACAACTTTAAATTAGCTGCAGTTGTCATCAACAGGTGAAAAGTTTTGTCGCCCCCAGCCCTTCAGGCTGGGTTTTATGTTAGCTCTATGCTTTCCCAACCTGTCAACCCTTCTCCAATCTATACTAAACTAGCCAATTGGCCTTTTCCTATTTGTAACAAACCAGTCTTTTGACACCTCTATCACTTTCTATCTTTCTTCACCTATGGGGTCGAGATGGGCGAGCCTACTCTACACCCTCTGGTGGGTCCATGTTTCCTTGTTCCTTGCAAGTGACTCCTTGTCCTGCTGGGGGGGCCTAGCAGGTGATGAACCTGTTAGACCCTACTCGTCTTTTCCTTCAACCTCTTCACCTGCAGCCAAGAGCTAGTATAGCACGTGTGTCTGTGCTATAGCCAAGAGCTTGCAATTTGTAGTATTGTTTCCTTTCGTTTTCGAATCCCAGTCACAATTAGTAGGGCAGCCTCTCTCGTTGCCACGGGTCTTGGTTCAAATCCAGGGTAAGACATGGTTCTTTTGTCGCCCAAGCACCAGAGTCTAGGAGGGAAGCCCCCTCACTGGTTGTGCTGTGTTGTGACTTTCCACCCTTCCTATCTCTAACCTTTTCTCTTAGTATGAATGAAGAGGCACCCTTGCCCAGCAACAGCAGGAGGGGCAGCTTTTCTCTTGTTGCCAAGGGTCCTGGTTCGAATCCAGGGTAAGTCATGGATTTCTTGTCTCCCGAGCACCAGAGTTGGGAGGGAAGCCACTTCTACTATTTGTGCTGACTGTGTGCCCCAGTATGAATGGTGTGTGAAGTAACCTTGTTGATGATGACAACATGCATGCAGAATTTACTTCTTGCGTGGCCCTACCACAGGTTTGGTTATGTGTTGTGAGTTTTGTTTGCATGTAGCTAGCTGATTTTTAGTGGCCACCATCCGCCTGATGAGTCCCAGAAGGACGAAACGCGTCGTGGATTAAGGTAACAAACAACTTTAAATTAGCTGCAGTTGTCATCAACAGGTGAAAAGTTTTGTCGCCCCCAGCCCTTCAGGCTGGGTTTTATGTTAGCTCTATGCTTTCCCAACCTGTCAACCCTTCTCCAATCTATACTAAACTAGCCAATTGGCCTTTTCCTATTTGTAACAAACCAGTCTTTGACACCTCTATCACTTCTATCTTTCTTCACCTATGGGGTCGAGATGGGCGAGCCTACTCTACACCCTCTGGTGGGTCCATGTTTCCTTGTTCCTTGCAAGTGACTCCTTGTCCTGCTGGGGGTGCCTAGCAGGTGATGAACCTGTGAGACCCTACTCGTCTTTTCCTTCAACCTCTTCACCTGCAGCCAAGAGCTAGTATAGCACGTGTCTGTGCTATAGCCAAGAGCTTGCAATTGTAGTATTGTTTCCTTTCGTTTTCGAATCCAGTCACAATTAGTAGGGCAGCCTCTCTCGTTGCCACGGGTCTTGGTTCAAATCCAGGGTAAGACATGGTTCTTTTGTCGCCCAAGCACCAGAGTCTAGGAGGGAAGCCCCCTCACTGGTTGTGCTGTGTTGTGACTTTCCACCCTTCCTATCTCTAACCTTTTCTCTTAGTATGAATGAAGAGGCACCCTTGCCCAGCAACAGCAGGAGGGGCAGCTTTTCTCTTGTTGCCAAGGGTCCTGGTTCGAATCCAGGGTAAGTCATGGATTTCTTGTCTCCCGAGCACCAGAGTTGGGAGGGAAGCCCTCTTACTGTTTGTGCTGACTGTGTGCCCAGTATGAATGGTGTGTGAAGTAACCTTGCTGATGATGACAACATGCATGCAGAATTTACTTCTTGCGTGGCCCTACCACAGGTTTGGTTATGTGTTGTGAGTTTTGTTTGCATGTAGCTAGCTGATTTTTAGTGGCCACCATCCGCCTGATGAGTCCCAGAAGGACGAAACGCGTCGTGGATTAAGGGTAACAAACAACTTTAAATTAGCTGCAGTTGTCATCAACAGGTGAAAAGTTTTGTCGCCCCCAGCCCTTCAGGCTGGGTTTTATGTTAGCTCTATGCTTTCCCAACCTGTCAACCCTTCTCCAATCTATAGTTGAGCTAAATAGGAAGAAAAACAAAATATCAGGTTTATTCGAGAACAGAAAGGAGACAGTGTATGCAGGCTTGAGCGGTTTCAGAACCACGAGGAAGGAGTGGAGGGGATTTGTCTTTCTGAGATCTCAGTCCAGCTCGTTGTGAAGTGTTGGTGGGGTAGGGTGAGAAATCAACGGGTTATGAGTTCAGAAGAGGAAGATGTTAATTTGAATGAAGGTAGAGTGTCAACCAATGATAGTACGGATAGCGATACCACAGTTGAGTTAGACCAAGGTATGATGGATCAAATCATGAAAACTCTCGTAGACAATAAGGATATGATTACTTTGCCGGTTAGGAAGACGGTACACTTTGATCTACCAGAGGAAGGAAGGATTGTTGAGAGTGGAGGGAATGCGACATTGTTGGAAGCTGAAACTACGCAATCGGAGAGCGAAGTTAATGCAGCTGCGTCGAACAGTCTAGCAACAGGGAGTTCAAGGTCGCACCAGGAATGCGAGATTGCGTCCGAGCAGTCAAGTTTTAGTAATCAGTTTAGAGAAATGATGCGTTTCATGGAGGTGATGGCAGTTCAGATAAATACCAATCACATAGGGAGGTCGGAAGAGAGGAATACCGATAAAATAGAGTTGGCGAGTCAGTTGGAGGCCAATAAAATGGAGTTGGCGAGTCAGATAAATGATATTAAGTTAGAAATGAAGGAGGATAACCAAACTAAAATGGATAGTTTGTCGGCTAGGATAGATTGGTTTAACAAAAAACTAGATGTAAAGGTAATTGAGATAAATGAACGTCTAGACGAGAAACACAGAGAACTTGATAGTCGTGTGGACGAAATAGAAAAAGGAGTAAAAGACAACCTAAAGGGGATTGAGATGGAAATAGGTGGATTAGTTAATCACATGAATAATAGCCTACCTAAGGTAGAGGAGAAAATGAGTACCATTGAGAAGCAAGTTGGTGGGGTGAATATACGTCTAGAGGGACAGGAAATAATGATAGACAAGTTGTCAGGTTTAACTAAAGGAAGTATAAGCCAGTGTGAATCAATGAAGAAGGAGATGGCTACAGTAGATAAGGAGATAAGGGAGACTGTGGTAAAAGATATGGATAAGAAGTTTCAAGAAGAGAGGGAAACAACGCAGAAACTAATTTTGGAACAACTAAGGGAGAATGAGTTGTCAGATCTAAGAACAGAAGTTTTAGATAAAATCAAGCAGACAGGTTATCGAACCAACGGTACGGAATGTCGAGGCCACGAGACAAGAGAGGGAGAAGAGTACTTTGGGAAACGATTAGTACAAGAGGGTATTTCGTTTAATAATAGCATTTCAGGTATGCATCCTATGGAGTTCATTGAGGTACTCGAACACAAATTCGATATCTATCATGTACCTAGTCACATGCATTTGTCGCTAGCTAGTCAGTGTTGTACGGGGACAGTCAGGAACTGGACTCGGGAACAAACAGTAAAAACGTACGAGGAGTTTAGACAAGAGTTGTTGAAGAAGTTCTGGGGAGATGTGGCTCAGGGTTTTCTAATGAATCAATTGCACACGGGAAAGTATGACGAACAGTATGGTTCCTTATCGTGTTATTATGGGAAATTAATTAAACATGCAGGATATCTAACGTATAGAATGCCTGAAGTAACAGTCACACAGTTGTTACGTAGACATGTACCGGAGAGAATCAAGGTCATGTTATTACAAAAAGGGGATAGTTATACAGAGCTTATGGCTATTGTTCGCAACTTAGAGGGGGAAAATATCTACTTGGGACCTAATAAAAGTAGTGGGCAGGATAGTTCACCCAGGTATCAAGGATACGAGGAACGAGGTCAAGGAGAGCGTAAACGAGGAGGGGATAGGAATAACGAAGGAGGTCGTTATCAGGGACAGAATTACGATCGCAACTACAGAGGGCAAGATTCACAAAATCAGAGGAATCTTGGTGGGGAAAATTTAAATCCAGGTAGACCCATAGGGAATGATAGCCAGAGGAACGCAAATCAGAGTAATACGTACCGAGCCAGTAATCAGTCAGGTTTTACGCAAGATGGCAGGAATCGAGTACAGCAGACGGACAGACATGCTAGGGTGAATGTAATGGAGGTTGTAGATGAGAACAATCATACTGAGTCAAGGGGTGTGGGAAATGAAGTGAACCAAGATGACTACAATGGAACTTCAAACGATAGGAACATCATGGTTAACACGTTGGATGTCCATCGGATTAGTCAAGATAATGATGTGTTTGCAGGGGAAGAAAGGGGAAACCAAGGTGGTAGTCAGGGAAACTTGTAGGAGTCGGACCGCAGAGCGAGCGAGATCCGACAGCATCAACATTTTTACGCTCAGTAGAAACAGTTTTTTTAAATCCAGTCGAGGAACTTCTTGGGGAAGACAAGGACGATTTGTTAAAACAAAATCTTTTTCCACCGTGCCCAGAGTGCCTTGTAGAAATGGAGGGAGTAGTAACTTGGGCGTTGTTGGACAGTGGCAGTGAAGCAACCTGTATTTCAGAGGTGTTTTATGAGGAACTGTTGTTGAAAAATACAAAGTTAGTTACCTTACCAGTCGTAGGGGTGACAGTTTTGGGAGCGACCAATCGCAAGAGTAAAAAAATCACTAAGCAAGTGTTTGTAACCCTTAGTATCGATGATCAATTAACCGAGGTGGTGTGTTTGGTGGTCAAAGATTTAATTAGGAATGTAATATTGGGAGTTGACTGGCTTTATCATAACAAGGTTCGAGTCTGTTTTGAAACAAGTCAGATAAATATTAATCGACATGTCGTAAATTCATCTATGATTAAAATGCATTTGGTCAGAGCTAAACTAGTTCATCAGGGTGAAAGACGAAAGTGTTTACACGAAAGAAAATTCTCTAGGAAGACTGAACTAAAAGTCGGGGATTTGGTACTTTTGAAATCACTTCATTTGTCCAACTTGAGTAAGAAGGAAACGAAGAAATTCTTTTTATTATATACTGGACCTATGACCGTGGTATCTTTGGCTGGTCGGAACGCTTACGAATTAGCTGAGGAAGGAGGTAGGATTAAAGGAGTCTTTAATATTGTAAATCTTAAAAAATACAAAGTTGTTACGTAGGGCTTTGATTTGGTGGGGTGACCTTTGTGAACTTTGTTCAACAATAGAAATGTAACTCGCGTTACCAGCAAGGTAGGTTTGTCTGGGTATTTGTGATGAAATCTGAGACGTCAGAAGTTGTAGAGCAACAGGTGGGCGAATCGAGTTCTTTTGTTTGTTGTGGTTTGTGGGGTGTCAAGGTCACGCATCAGATTGTTTTGTTTTCTAAAGGTCGTTCAAAGTGGCGACAGGTGTTGTGTTTTGATTGGCAACAGGTGGATCATTTTGACACTTGTCAGTTGTGTTTTTGGTTGGATTTCTTTAACGTGTGGTTTGTACTACCAAGTATCACTTGTGGATTGAAGTTGTGAGTTGTTTCAAAGTAAAAGATGTGTACTTTGTACGTTTGAACCAAGTGGGGTAATGAGACTATACGGCCTCTCTCTGAGTGTACTTAGGTCTTTTGGCTTTGGTCGGTCGAAGATCGATTTGTATCTCGAAGTCGATGTCGTTGGTCAGTGGAAGGAGAGATGTGTATTTTTCATGAGCTGGTTCGAGGCTACTACTGAGGCAACTGGGTTAAATATGGAAACCATGTATAAACTAATTAAATACTAATAATACAGAACGGGTTTGATTTAAATCAGAAACTAGAGAAAATTTCATTTGATTTCATAAAAAGAATCATGTGATTCACTTAAGTTTAACAATTTTAATATAAAATCTATGTCAATCTATTTTATTAAATTCTAGAAAATGCCAAGATCATATTTCATCATTTTCGCATGTAGCGTCACCCGGACATTTGTTTGGACCTAGTTCAGTTTAATGACGCTGTGTGCTGGTCTTTGATTGGTTATCATAACGCTACGATCGGTTTTTTGATTGTTGAGAGCGGCGTTTGTCGGCAGTGTGTCGTGAGAGCTTTGAGACGTGAAGTTGGAAATCGGTCGTGTGCGTGGGCGATTTGAGACGTTGCGTAAAACTTAGGGAAAGTGTACTAGGAAAGAACACTTTGGATATAGAAAACGCGTGTTAAATCTGCGAAAGTGATAATCGAAGTGAACGGCGATCTGCCAAGAAGAAATACCAGAAAATCAACGAAAAAAGATAACCAACCGAGGTACCTTTTTATAAGGCTAGCCCAGCCCAGGGATACGTGAGTAAACGAACTTTTGCATGCTTTAGGAGCATATTAATAAACCTACGGACTTGATAAAAGACAGCATCGATAACCAGAAAGGGTTAGAACCATTCGATATCTGGACCGAGAGTTAGTTGGGATTTTAAAGGAACCGAGAAAAATTATATTCGCGTAGCCTGGAGTTTAGGACGCGATAACGCAAGCAAGGTTTGGTGGTTGTATTACAACGAAATACAGATTGAAAAATTATAAAAAGGAAATCGGTGAGGATAATATTGTTTATGAATCCAAATATAGGAACATATAAGGAACAGTTAATTACCATTCGATATCATGACCGAGGGCTTAGTTTTTATGTAAATTGGTTTTTGGAATTCGTAAATGCATTTAGTTGAAGAATAAAATGGCGAATTTTAATTGCAAAGAGCTTAGAGATAACATCAACAATAAGAACTTGGAACATTCGTGAGTGCCTGAGCCAGCAACGTCGAACGAAGTGCTTTGGTAATAAAGACGGGTAAGAACAGAACTGAGCCGATAAAAGTAGGCGTGTTTACATTATTGAACGCCTGACAGTTTACCGTGTGAGATACAGGAAAAAACTTGGTTGTTGAACTTGGAATGCTGATATCGGGCAAGTGTGAAACATTAAAAACGTACGGTCGGAGTTGAGTTATTCGCACGATAAAATATCGCATTTTATCACCGCTCAAACATTATCAAGGGAAAGTTGAACTCAAGAGTAATCACAGCCGGGATACGAACTCAAGACAGGATCTTCAATACAAGACTACGATCGTCTACAAATACGCAGCAAGTTTTCGGAACTACACGTCGGACTTCTTCGACGTCATAAGGTTTCGATGGGAGTCATGATCATTTGTGATTTAGTATTTAAATTAAGTTTTATTAACAATTATATTTCCATAAATTTTCGGGAAAACTTTACTGTTGTCCATCAGACCAAGAGATATCTTAACTGGAATCCATTTCGCTTTTAGACATCAGTACTGTAGGTAGGGTTTGAAAAAGTATTCCTTGTCAATGAAGGAAATTCATTTGTGTCATGCAATATAGCCCGTTCTGGTTTAACTTATGACCGTTGATTGTCTGTTGTAATGTCATCCTAGATCTAGTATAAATTATAAGTTGTATTCAGAGATGTTTGTCTTCGCTGTTGTACGATTTCTAATTTTGTGGGTCTTGGTGAGGTTATAGGAGTGTGTTATGAACTGGTTAGGTAACTTTAGACTTGAGTACCAGGTTCACGCCTAGGTAGAGTAATCATTCAAGTTGAGTGATTTTAGTCTTGATCAGTTGTTTTTATTCTTAATAATTTTACTTCCAAGTGAGATCAGAAATCGTGTTTCCTTTAATTAGGCGACCCATCGCCGAGTATGTTTTTGTTTATTAAATGTTATTTTTCGAAGTTTAACTATTTAGAGAAGTATCCAACGACGAGCTTATCGATTACCTGAGGGGTCGTAGGTTCGTTGTGTTACAATTTCCCGAGTGAAAAACAGCAACCTCTCATGTCCCCTCACTTGATGGTTCGCTCGCTTGTCACTCGTAATCACTCGCCGCACTATCCTACTCCGGCAAGTAGGTCACCTAGTTCTTAGCATGCTGCAGTAAGAAAATCAGCCAAAGAACCCATTTAAAGTCTGCAATACAAGTGATTTTTTTCTGGAATTTTTCCTGAAGCCAGTTTTTATCAGATTGGTTACCACACTTTGCACACATGTTATGGTCATGTATATAAAGTCCCTTTGATAGAAGCACATTTTTTAACCATCACAAACAAGTCGAAAATAAATAAAAGTGGATTTTTAGGATTATTGGATTTTTTGTAAAATCATAAAAATTGGTAATTTTCGGAATTTATAGCCTATGTGAATATTGTGCAATAATGTTTAATAATCTTTCACTATAGAAGAGTGACCATCTCCTTACTTGACAATGACGCAAAATTGCATATCTATGAGATGACAACTGGAAGCAGGAAAAGTTCCCAAAAAAGTTTCAAATAGGTTAGTTGATCTTAAGAACGTTCACCACCCCTTTTTTAGGCAATTTTCTGTTTGCTCGGCTGAATGACATCACAGTTCTTAGAAATTTTGAACATATCTCAAGAAAGTGGAAATAAAGGTTTCTATAGTAACACATTCCTAAAATTTGTTTTGAAATAATTTATAAAGAATAAATTAGATTTCACGAATTTCAATTTTGTTAAAAAGTCCAAAATTGACTATATTCGTGAATTTTTTCTGGCCGATCAAGTCAAAATTTTGAAAATCTATGACTGTTGGAACGTCCATGTATGCTTTATTGACAAGTTTGCAAAATTGTATATACGTAGGATGCTTTTTGGCCGAGCAAACCGCTATTTACTAACTGTCAAAAGGGTGGTGAACCCTCTTAAGCTTTGGAATATTATTAACTGTTCGGCGAGGACAACACTACGTTTGGGAATAGTTTGGCATACAGGTACATAGCCTGCACACAGTTACAGTGTTCATGGCTTCAACAAGGTCTCCTAGTTAAAGTATTAGTAGACTAGAGGCCCAACACTAGACATGATATTGTGACGTCAGAGGCTGAGGTATTTTGTAATTTTGGTTTCATTTTAGTGGATACTCTTCCTTGAGTCCTTCATATGCAGACATCGCAAAGTATCTTCACTTATTCAGCGACAATAAAAAACTCTACTCACCGTATCGTAACCGTGCGTCACGATGTTAATCTTCACACACGACTGCGTGGGGGAATTGAGAGCATTCCAGTGGGAGACGATCAGTGGGTCCTTCACTTCCTTGGCGATTGTATCGAGGACGTATTCCGTTCGTAATCGCATGAAGAAATGTTGGGCTTGCTGGATGATTTGCTCAAGTAACGTTTGACTGAAAACAGAGATGAGAATTTTCAGGAAAAGAACATTTGAATAAAATGAAGTGCATGATTTTTGACCGATTACTATCTGCAGTAGGTAGGGCTGTGCGAGCAGGGATTTTTTTAGTCGAGCGAGATCGAGCGAGTATTTGGTCTTTTGTTTGATTTTCGAGCGAGATTCGAGCGAGCAGACCAAAATTTAATTTACCACAAATGTTTGGTAAAAACTTTTTGTCACGATGTTATAAACACAAAATTTTCAATATGTTATTACAGTGTTGGGCCTGCCAATTGATAAAACATTAATCTAAAATCAATTTTAATCATAGGTTTACTGCTTGGGCCCTAAGCTAGCCTAGGCCTAGGCTCATTTCTAAATTGCCTTCACTATTTACAATTGTGTTCTTTCTATTTGAAGTTCAAAGAATCAATATTATTTTTGGCCCTAGGCAAGGCCTTTAGGGTTGGGCCTAGCTAGGCCCTAGAAGCCTTTAAGGTAAGTTGCAGGGGGCCTCTAGGCCTAGCCTTGTAGGGCTAGCTAGGCCTAGGCCAGCAGTAGTTCACCTCACACCCTTTGGGTGCATTGAATTAATGCTCTAAGTTGCTGTGGGCCATTACACAATAAGTAGGGTTAAGGCAGTCATACTATGTTCTTTTCACCTCGTATTTCAATTGCGCTTTACCTGAAAATTTGTATTAAAACACATATAGGGAACACTAATTTCTTCAAATAATACGGAAAGTAAAAAAAACATAGGTCCGTCGCATAATATAAAACATTTCAAATTGATTCAGTCGTTTACGGAATGACAGACGCTAAACAACTTGCACCCTTGTGACGTACGTCGTAATTCGTAAAAGTCGATAGTCGATTTAAAGTCGAACGCATGTCTGCGACATATCGATATTAGACCAAAGAAGAGGTTGGCATGTTTTTATCCGAGTTCTTTGGAGACATGCGCAGGTCGGTGCGCACAGGCACGGCGTAAAAGCGAGAGCATCGATGGCCTGCGCCTGCGCAATGCCCATTACCAGTCAGCTGTTCGCGTCGACGTGAAGAATGTTGCAGAGCGCGTCATAATATGGAATATTACGCCGCCGAGGCCGTATTTTCGTTCGTTCTCGAACAATTCTAGAGTCATTTCGAGACTCAAATTTTTCGAGCATCAAAAAATCACACGAGCGAGCGAGCGAGAAATGTTGACGTGCTCGATCTCGGCTCGAAATTTCGAGTCTCGCACACCCCCTAGCAGTAGGTCACTTTTTAGACTGTAGGCTAAATGTCATATTAACCCATCTTGGGGTAAATTCCACAAAAAAGTTAAATTTGCAATATAGGTAGTCTAGGGTCCAAGTATGATACAATTCCTCTTCAAAATAAGAACCCCCTTACTAGATCCTTGAAGTTCCTTTTAACTTTCTATCAGTAACAATACATATCAATAGAAAAACTAAAACAATCAATAAAACTTTTCCTGGGCGCCTATTCATTCTGTTTTATCACGAGAAGTCCCAATATACCTTACAAACTTAGCATCTAGGCCCTACTGTAGTTGCATATGTCAGGCACAGGCAGTGTGATGTACCAGTATGCCTACCTTATTTACAGAACACAAGAGCTCAAAAAAGAAAGCCCCCCCCCCCCCCCCTTTAAAATCATTGAGATTTAGATTATATTTAACAGAACCTTAAACTTATTTTAGTATTACTATTTTACATATGGGAAAATACAGTTTAAATTTTACAAAATACGTACCGGCATTTACTCGGATTATAGGCCGCCATCGGGTTATGGCCGCCACCCATATTTTGAGCAATCAAGTTTTAAAGAAGTGGATATTTGAATATTAAATACTATTGAAAAAATGGCTTCACATAATGGCCGCACTCCACTTTTTGAACTTGGTAATTTTGAATATACCCGAGCCGAGGCCTACACTTGCATAAATACAGTAGGCCTAAGTAATTTTTTACTTTAAGTATTTTGTTCCATTTATTTTTTAGTGAACACTTTGCGGGTTGTTATTCAACAATTTTATCAATGAAGTACCAAAAGGCCTCGTATCGACCCCCAACCTCTTGGTCATCTCGTAGAGCTGGTAGCGGTCGGCGCAGTGGGTCCCGCCAGGCAACGCTTCTTGCTGGGCCCGATCGGTCCGGAAGACGGGTGTGGGAACGGGTGATGCGTGTTCTTGTGGTGCACCTGACGCAGCAGCTGGTTTCAACGAGTGTTCCAGGACGTGGTCGTGTTCCGTCTTCTGGGGGGGCGTCGAGTTGGGCTTCTTGTCCGTGCCCGTACTGTGGCACAGGCCGATTATCAACTGGATGCCCGGGAGAACCTGGGAAGAAATCGTTCAGTATGATGTTTTAAACCTTAGAAGCAGAAAATCAAACAAGTCACATCGTTGTCTTACAACCAAAAGACTAAAATACACAAACAACGATCTCTGTTTATCATTGATTTCATTTTGATATCAATGATACGCCTAGTTATAATTAATAACGGCCATTTTTCCCTACCTGACTCAACCTAAAAGCCTGAAGCAGTTTTAAACTACCTGAACACAACCCAATTCATAACAAAAACTACTCACTCAGCCCTCTGGGATCCAAAAGCAAAATAAAATATACAATGACCTAACGCGCCACCTGTCAGGTCACTATACGCCACTCTAGCCTAGAGATGTAAGGAGGACAGATGCATGCTGGACAGATCCAGCCACTGGCAAGGGGAGAGTGTCTTACGTCGACATCAAGAATTTGCCTCTAGTTTCAGGGCATTTGTTGCCATGGGTCTGACAAATACTACAGGTTTCAAGCTCTGACTATGTCCAGAGCTTGGGGCATTTATTCTCTTGCGGACAAGTTAATAAATAAATAAATTTGTATTTAGAGTCTACCCACTCAGTTATATAACTGATTTCCAGTGAGGGACAGTAAACCAAAGTGACCAAGCCAATCCTGTAGGCCCTGACACAGCTGACAAGTGAGCGACAACCAACCAAAGATCGACATTTTTAATAGGAAATATAGCAATCAGTGGTATGGACAGTGCGAACACCCGTGGATCAACGCCAAAATCAACAAGGCTGATTCAGAACAAATTTAAATTTATGATGTGCCTCGTTGCTAGGACGGCTCCAAATTCAGCGTTTACAAATTCCTAAGACAAGAACTGATGAACTTAAAATCATAATAAAAATAAAAAAAAAAATAAAAAATAGCCTAAATAAATAATAATAATAAGTTAAAAAACTTCTGACTTTGGCGGTAATCGAACCCTGAACCTTCTGCATGGAAGCAGATACGCTAACAAGTTGCGTGAGCCTCACCGTGGCCATGATCTGGTTACCGACGACCATGTGCGGTATGGGCGCCTGGAGTTGTACGGCCTCTTGCGCCAGCTGGTTGAACAGCTCCTTGCAGAACAGCACGTTCTGCGCAGCCTCCAGCTTCTGTTGCCAGTGAAGGTCGGGACTGGAACTGGTCGGACCGGAGCCCAGCAGGTTGATGCTGGCGCTGCACAGGTCTTCCTGGTCTGAGGGCCACACCAACTGTATTACTTTACTAAGAATATGTTGATAGTAGGCTACTACCTTCTTGAGCTTCACACATTTGTCATGTTGAAGCGCAAGAGCTTCTGTTGCCAGTGAAGGTCGGGACTGGAACTGGTCGGACCGGAGCCCAGCAGGTTGATGCTGGCGCTGCACAAGTCTTCCTGGTCTGAGGGCCACACCAACTGTATTACTTTACTAAGAATATGTTGATAGTAGGCTACTACCTTCTTGAGCTTCACACATTTGTCATGTTGAAGCGCAAGAGCTTCTGTTGCCAGTGAAGGTCGGGACTGGAACTGGTCGGACCGGAGCCCAGCAGGTTGATGCTGGCGCTGCACAAGTCTTCCTGGTCTGAGGGCCACACCAACTGTATTACTTTACTAAGAATATGTTGATAGTAGGCTACTACCTTCTTGAGCTTCACACATTTGTCATGTTGAAGCCCAAGATTCCAAACGGGATCACAGCACCCATGTTTTACCAAACCAACACCCAATTGAGCATCTGTCACAACCCACAATACTGGTTGTTATTTAGGTCTCCAGGCAGAAGGCATTCTATGCTATTATGATGTAGCCTACTTATTTATATTTTACTGACATAGACCTAGGTCTAGAGGTAAACAATGCTATTGTTTCAGCCCAACCTTTCTGACAAAGGACCTCGATGTAGGCAACCCCTTGCAGTTCGCTGGGGACGGTAACTCGTAGGGCGGAAGTGGGCTTGGTTCCCGCCCCCGGAGACGGCGGAGGGGAGGTGCTGGGTGGAGCCTCTTCCTCGGCTTTCGTCACCTCGAACATTCCGGTCTGCGCATACTTAGAACCTGAAACAAACGAGATTTTACAGTGCATAAACTGCATAATCTAATACTAGGATAATATGTAACCGGCATGAAACAACTTGGCAGCATTTCATGCAATGTATGATGTGAATATAGTTGACCCACGCCAAGAAGGGAGATGCGCGCCTTTCAGTTTGAACTAAGAGTAGTGGTGGGGGTAATATCAATACGCGGACTATTTACGCACGTAGTCTTCCGCGCACTACGCAGAAAAGCCGTCGTACACATCGAGCATCACTCTCTGAAGCGGGAGCCTTCTAAAGCTTAGCGCCGAGATCGGGAAAACATTCTGCAGGCTGTGAGCGAGCGGCAATTTTGAAATACGAAACGTCAACGAAACTGATTCATTGACAATCCACCACATGGAACAGGCAATTGCATATGTCGCCAACTCACACACACACGAAAGTAGGTCTACTTCCTCGAAAAATGCTTATTATACATTGTATAATAAGGGAAGGGATACATTAATGTCGAAAATGGAAAACTAATAAGCTAAATGACCTACCAGATAAAACAGCCATAACCATATTACATTACATATTGTTTAGGCCTAGTTGAACTAGTTTTGTGCTCTAAAAATGTTAATAAGGGAGTTTATAGACGTAGCTTTGATAGGCTAAATGATTTGTAGAGAAGGGACAGAGGTGAAAATCTTTCTCTGTGGATATGGCAACCCTTTTTCCCAAATAAATTCACTGGCAAATATGTTCTTCTGTTATTAAATTGTTTTTAATCCTTTTGCAATTTTGAATTGTGTAGGCCTCCAGTAGGCCTACTAGACTTACAATTTAATATACCTACTCAGATTATGTGTTTTTTGATATCATGTTTTTTGTCATAGTATTTAATTTGTAATCCAATGACCACATGATACTTGTGAAGCTTGCTCGGTTGTTGATTGGTCTTTAAAGTAAAGCAAGGTAAAATAGAAGATACTCAGAAAGATTTACTAAATTGGGATGGAAGAGTTCAGGTATAGGCCTACATTTTTTTAAGTTCAAAAGTTTAAATTCAATGCAACTTTGAATTAATCATCAAGTAGGCTACCTATCTAAATAGTGCAATACATTGTCTGTCAGTACTATTTTAACATTATAAAAGGCATAGGCCATTGAATATATTAAGTTATAACGTAGGCACACCCTCCAACGGAAATAAATTGAGAATTTTATTATCGTAGTAAAGCGTGTTCCTTCATTTCAAAGTTTTGGGAGGGTCGTGGGTGGGTTTCATCTTTAAAACTCCTTCTTTGCACTTCTCTAGTAGGCCTAACATAATTATTTCCCTCCTAAGCAGGCCTGGCAGGTATCTGAATATGAGGAAGAAGTCCCTGGGCAGGTTTCACATAAAAAATATTACAGTATTGCATGAGAACACAAGACTAGCAATGTCATTGGTAGTTTATTATTTTAATACTCTTGATTTCAAGCCTGAAAAGGAACAATGGATCCACATGCACAGAGAATAATAATGGAGTTGGCATACATTTTTGTAATTTTACCATCAATGCTTTTACTAATTTAAATGCTAGCCAGTTTTTATTCCATTGAAATAGACTATTAACTGGATTCTAGTTACCAGTAGTACCCTAAGTAACCTTTTACTAATAAGTGATATTATAGTACCGGTATGGACATTTCTACGAAGGCCTAGGCCTATTTACTACTTATTATAAGGCATTCTACATTAAATACTTTCTGGATGAATAAATTTCTATGTAGGTGACCAGTGCCTAGTCTCAAAACATAGTCTGTGAATGTAATGATGACATTATAAGAATATTTTAAGATTCCATTGCAATGTGAAGCATAAAACCTAGGAAAAAAAGCCATATTAGGCACGGTGTGGTAGCGGAATCAGCTTTACAGCTTGTCACATCATTATGACATGTCAATAAAACATTTTTTACTAACCAATCAGGACATAGGATTTCTTAAAACTAAATCAATTTCTTACGACGAGTGGGACCGGGTCTAAGCTGCATGCGCCAGCTCATCTCGGTTCGGTTACAAACATTTTTGACAAATAGAAAAGATGGACTGCCGTCATGGGCAGCAGCGACATGGTCAAAATGTTAGGCAGTGTTTGCACTTAACGTCTGTATTGAAATACCGTATAGTGATGATGAAATAATATTCTGCTTACGAACGGAACTGGTAAAGACGTGTAACTGTTTACAGACTAATCACGGTGCCGGTAATGAAAAGCTGGAGCCATACCTATGTGCACCGGGCGGTAGGGCCTACCCGGATATCTATATACAGCCCTTCTAGAAATTAAGATGAAAATATTGATCTACATTAAAACTAGGCTTATATGCATAGGCCTAGGCTACTTTTGTTCATATAAATGTCATAGGCCTAGACCTGGAGTAGGCCCTAGGTCTACATGGTATTTAAGCAGGTTGTGGAGTGTTGCTGTCACTTACTTTCATAATTCTAGGCCATACCCATTACTGAAAGACAATCTGTGCTCCGGTAGGCTACGTTTAGGCTACTGTAGGCCTACGGCCAGTGGTTAAAGTGGATTCGGAATATTAACGGTATGCACTTATGCTGAAGAAAGTATTGAAGCGGAAGTGCCGGAGGGTCTGGGGGGCGCTGCCCCCATTTTTGCCCCGCAGGGAATTTTTTTAGGGGTGTTGACAGAAACACTTATAAATCACTTTAAAACGGGTCTACGTTTGTTTTTGTTTACCAATATTGGGGTAGTATTTGGGATTGTATGCCTATATTTTACTAATGTTATATTGCAGAGTGTATATTCTTACGGCAGACCTAGGGATAAGGCTCGTTGAAGAAGTTGATCCAATCTCAACTTTACCGTACGTTACGTTATTTATTCTCAATTTAGCCAATCACAGCCCATTTCCGAGTGGCTACCCCGGTCTACCCTTGTTGTGTTGTTATGTGATTGTAAATATAAACACCACATTAATTTTACCGTACGTTAGGTACGTTATGTTTTATCGTCTAGTTCAACGCCTAGCTAGGGCCTACCAACCGTCAGGGAGTTTAAGCTGATTACGAATTATGTGAGGGCCTATGTTCTTATCCTAGGCTAGGCCTCTAAGGGCTAGTCTTAAGCTGTACTATAGGGCCTACATCTTGTTTTAAGTAGGCTCATTGGAATGCTCCAGACTTTAAAAAAACTTATGATACAGATATTTTTTTTGCAGTGATAATAAAGAAGAAAGGGAAATATAAATAAATAAGTAGGCCCTACTTATTGCTAAGTGCACGAAATAGGCTTATTGTAATCAGTCTGTTGGTTAGTTGTGGTACCCTACAGAATTTTGAGTGACTACAACCTCAGCAGTAACTTTGCTTATGCTAAGCCTAGGCTAGTCCCTAGCAAATAGTTAGCTCAACGTAAGAATAGTTTTTAGCAATTCTTACGTTCTGCCGTAAGAATATACACTCCGTAATATAAAATTAGTAAAATATAGACATACGATCCCAAATACTACACAATATAAGCAAACAAAAACAAACGTAAACCCGTTTAAAAGTGATTTAAAAGTGTTTCTGTCAACACACCCAGCCCTAGACGTAGGCCTACCCTGACAACTTTGCTTTTGCTAGCCTATAGCCTAGGCTTATACACTAGTGCCCCTATAGTTAGGTTATCTACTTTCAGGTTTGTCTAGGCCTAGCCCCTGATGATGACATTCCTATCAGGCCCTACTTTCATTTCTCTATAGGCCTAGACCTAAACGTTAATTTACGGCAACTAGTACAGACCGTAAGAATAGTTTTTAGCAAATCTTACGTTCTGCCGTAATAATAATTTTTAACATAATTTTTAACAATTCTTACGGTCTGCGGTAAGAATAATTTTTAACAATTCTTACGTTCTGCCGTAAGAATATAGGCCTACACAGGGTTTATATTATTCAACATAATTCGACAATGTGCATAAAATCTATCATAAATTAGTCGCGGTATGGCATACCGTCGGTAATGTTAGTAACGGTATGCATACCGGCTCATACCGCCCCACTTTAACCACTACCTACGGCTAACCTACAAGGGAATTAGGCCTACAAGCTAATGTGAGATCGAGCTATAGTTTGACCATAAAGGCTCTACGTTCCCGTGATAAAGGGCCTAACCTTGAAATCCAATCCAAGCTTGATGCTTTCAGACCATAGGCTGGGTTGTGAATGATTTGGAACCTATGCCTAGGGGCTAGGCCTAGGCCTAGTATGGCCTAGGCCTAGGATAAAGCAAGTCAGTTCTTAATAGGGCTAGGCCCTAGGCCTACAAAAGTCCACTCAATAATGCCTAGTCAGCCAGAGGCCTAGGCCTAGTAGGCATATAGCCAACCCAAGTCATATAAAAACGTACATATTTTATTTATAGGCCTAGGCCTAGCCTAGGCAAGCTAGCCTGAAGCCTTGGGCCCGTTTTGGGGATCAAATATCAATCTCAGCCGAGGGCTAGGCCTAGTTAGTTTTATTTTTTTAACTTGAGCTGCCTATAGAGTAGACTTAAGCCCAAAGGTTCACTAAATATCCTGGTTGAGTTTAGGCCAAGGCCTGGGGATTGACGTCTTTGTGATGACAAAAAATGAAAAACTTCAATGTAGAGCTGAGCTTTGCCTAGGTAGGCCTAGGCCTACGCTATTTATTCATTTAGAAAGTTTGCCAAATTAATGCCCATCATTTTCATACTATAATATCACTTTTCAATTACTTAGGTACTTACTAAGTTATAATAATCCTAATATTCTATTTCACATGGATAAATTCAAGCAGCCATGTTTGTATTTCTCTGGCTACATCACTAGCAAAAAGCAGCTGGTCGTGACCACGCCTATTCCCCGGACTATTTTCGGTTGAAATATAAAATTAAGTAAATAATAAATATCCTCTTGGTAATGACATATTGGTGGTCAAAATACAAAATTATTTACTTTCGGGTTTTACTTCAAAATCAATGTAACATGAGAAAAACAATAAATTATTAGCAATGTTAATATTGCCAACCAAAGCACAAGAATTCCCATTGCTAGCACGACGCTGGGCACAGATGAGACAAAATTTTGAGATGTTATGTTGGCTATTCCGGATTTTAGCCATCTCCCTTCTTGGCGTGGGCCAACTATATTAGGTCCAAAAAAATACATAGGCCCCTAAGCCTATGTTTAAACTACAAATGCCCAATGCAAAATGTACAAAATGTAGAAACTAGTTTTAAGAGTTTATTCGACTTGCATTGATCTATTAAATAAATTGGATTTATTTGATTTAAAAAAATCTACTTTTAGATTTAAATCAGATGTATTGATTTAATCAACAATTATCAGTGTTTCAAAACTTGTCAAGTGGGTGAGCGGATCAAAAAGTCTGCCTCCTTTTTCAGAAAATCTAGTTAAAATTTTTTCTAAAGAAAAACTGCAAAACGTAATAAAAAAACTATTTTTTGTAGCTCCAAATTTGAAGAAAAAGTGCACTTGATCAATGAGTTTAATATATAAATCAATTGATTTAAATCTAAAACACCCTGCCTACAACTAACCTGCCGTACGATAACTCAAGTCTCCTATGATGGAATTAGAGACCTTCTTCAACCGCCAATTCTGTCGCAAACGAAGCAACTCTATATGGAAATCGGGCGTTGTTCTATTTCTTGCTAGTTCGTTCTGAGAAAGCCGTAAACGTTCAGCGCCGGTCAGGAGAACCGATGCGGCACCGGCTAAAGCTTTCTTCCTCGCATAAACTTGAACAATTGGTTTTGTGTCTACAGTTTCAGTGAGAATTGGATCCAATACCATGTAGCGTTTCTCTTTCGCTATCGTCAACACATCGGATAGGACACATATTTCGGTCAGAGCATTTCTGTTGAAATAAATTAATCTATTAATCTTCTAAACTGCACAGGTAGGGTGTAAGCTTAGGGTACTTTCAATCAAAAACGTGGAAGTACACCACATGCCATGGATCAGGATAGCCTACAATTTGTAATTGATGGGTAGGCGGTACACACACTTTTAAGGGTGTGTTATTTATTTAGGCCTAGATAGTTAAGGTTCGGAAAAATACCTAACAATATGCCTACAAGTACTAGCACTGCTAGCGTAGTGCTATACTTACCTCAATTTGTTTCTAACTGAATCCCATGGCCACAAAGACGATTGGAAAGTCACAGGATCTTTTGTAGATGATTCATCGTCACTTTTGTCCAGCAGTTCCCCATTTTCTTTCTTGATTTCTTCAATGTGTGGCTTACTAAAATCGATTTTTTGAGCCAATTTTGCCAAACTCTCCGACATTGAAAGCTGCCTAAAAACAAAGAGTTATGAGTGAGAGAGTGAGTAGGCATCTCCTTTTCAGGTGGGAGGAGAGAAGTATTAATTATGAACCCATTGTGGTAGGCCTACCTAGAACTAGTTTTAGGTTAAAATGTAAAAGAGGAGTAAGATGCCTGGTAGAGACCTGAGGCACCCAGATCAAATAATAATAAATTGAATAATATTCAGACACCGAAGTCATATGGAATATCCCCTCAAGACGTTAGGCCTATGTCTTTTGAAAGGACGACTAGCCCTACCTAGTTAAAGGGGGAGGTGGGGTTGTCATTGCAGCCCTGCAGTCCCTGACAGAAGTTTTTGCCCACTTGTCTAGGAGCTTGAAACCAAGGCTGAAATCATGTGGATTGCTCCAGAACAACACTTGTGACCGTTGAGAGGCAAGTACAATTTCTCAACGGATTTGTTCTCGAAGAAGGTTTTATAAAAAATTTAGCCCCCATACCCCTCGCGAAAGTGTGGGCATACTCCGCCAGAGCCCAAAATCCAATATGGCGGCCATTTATCATGACACTATCTTTAGAATGGTTTAGCCGCCTATTTAAAGTATCACCTAGGCCTATATCATGTAGTTTGTGGTTTTTATGGTTTTGGGGGTCGAGGAATTCGTTTCTGAAGTCGGTTTGGCGATTAGACCCGTTTTTTAAAGCTTCAAATCCAAGACGGCCGTCGATTTGCAGCTTAGAATACCTTGTTTCTCAAAATCGTAATAGAACTTTCATATAAGACTCAAATGAAAGCCCTGTTCATATAATTTTGAATAATTGACAGAAGAGCTACCAGATAGTGCTCATAAATCTAACAATAATTGGTCAAAAATTCAGTAATAATACAGAAATATGTGCTCGGCCCCCTTTGCAACGAGCACTCCTCCGTTCCCACCCAGTTTAACCCATCCTATCCAACATCCTCACTCCTTCCCATTAACCCCATCGTCTTTCCTTACGTTCCTCTCATTGGAAAGAAGAAAACATGGTGGTAATCCACTATTATGGAAAGAAAAAATTTGGAAGATTCCAATACAATTGACATGGGCACTGATAACTCTACTGTTGAGTGCCCTAAAACAACATTAACTAACTAACTAACTCCATCCCACCTGAGCCGCTTTCGTTTACCTCGCCAGAGTAACCCGTCTGGTCAGTTATGTCACGAGATTTTACCCAAGTAAACGAAAGCGACTCGGAGGTGGGTTTGTTTGCAAATGGATGCCGTGACAGCAAGAGTTTAACGTAAACATATAAACAACGTTATTAACGTTTGCCATGTTAATGTTGATTGTTAAATTGGCAGCACAAGGCCTAGTCCTACTCAATAACAATGTTTTGCGCCAAAATATCCACATATCACCCATAGCAACTTATAAACACCACATATCGAATTCACATCGTTTCGTATTTTCCGCCATAACCTGAACTAACCCTGCTCCCGAGGCAGGTCACTTTTTTGGTGATCGGGTTGTAAAACCGGGTTACTCTGGCATAGTTGCCGAACGAACCTGAGTAACCTGCTACTGACCGGGTTTACTTTCCGAACTAACAGGTTGCTCTGGCGAGGTAAACGAAAGCGGCTCTGGGCACCCGATTTGCGAGAGTTGAGGTTGTTTCGCACCAACAGCTGATGGGCCATCAAAGTCCAAGTCGCAACCTTCTTGTGGTTTGGCCCGTGATAAGGGGAGTATTAATCACTCCCTGAAACTAATGGCGAGCTCTGGGTCGTCGTCGGGGAACTGTCCCCTTCCCGTTGACTACCTCCCCGACGGCGACGACAATGACAACACGGACGGTTGACACAGACGAGGACGACCACGACGTGGGGGAACCCCTGCCCTCCCCATACGCTTGTGGCTGGTTCTGACCAGCAAAGGCCTGTCCACCCCTTGTCCCCCCGCGTCTCCCCTTACGTCCCACCCCTTGGAAAGAAGTATACATGGTAGTAACTCAAACTTATAGAAATTGTTTTATCTTGGAGGCGCGAATAATCTTAGCTGTTAAAGCGCCCTTCAACTACTAATACTAGGGAAACATTTGTAATCCCATGGCAGTTTTAGTGATAGAGCGTTGTATATGGTTTGAAGCTTTTCGTATTGAGCCACAGATAAACAATTTCTAAAGGTGCCCATCTTTTTTTGTGTCCAAGACCTGCCTTGACTAAAACAAAATGGCCACTGTTATGGAAATTAGTAGCCTATCTCTAATAGCTTTGTAGGCCTAGGTAGGCCCTATCTAACCGATTTCAATTTTTAACTTTGTCCGTTCCTACCATAATCTTTTCCAAACACCTCTGTCCACTCTCATTTTACAAGAGCAAATCTACAAATTCACATTCCCAACCATAAACTAACCCTATTCTCAAAAGGTCCACAATATCTAGCTTTAACTCTATATAACAAGCTACCAAACAATACAAGAACCTCTCCATCCATTTCAACTTTTAAGTCCAGCATGAAATAATTTTTAAATACCAAGTTTCTATTCGATCAATGAATATCTCTCTGCATGAAATGTAATGTAACGTAAATAGAAATACTACCTAGGCCTACCTATCTATTCATCAATCAATTATGGCCTATATTATTACAGAGTTTGAGACCTAGGTAGCTCAGTTATATTTCATTTTTTCATCCTAGATATTAATATTATTAGTTTTTAGAATTAAATTTAGAATTATTCATTGCATTATCCCTCTTTACAGAGAATTGTGTTATACTGATAAATAAATAAATAAATAAATAAATAAATAAATTGTATTTAGAGTCTACCCACTCAGTTATATAACTGATTTTCAGTGGGGAACTTTAAATCAAAGCGACCAAGCCAACCCTGTAGGCCCCGACGCAATCGACGAGTGAGCGATAACCAACCGAAGATCGATATTTTTAATAGGAAATATAGCAATCAGTGGTATGGACAGTGCAAACACCCGCGAATCAACGCCAGAATCAACAAGGCCGATTCAGAACAACTCTGAATTTATTATGTGCTTCGTTGCTAAGACGGCTCTTCAGTCACCGTTTACAAACTCCTAAGACAAGAACTGATGGACTGAAGTCCAAATCAGAAGTTAAAAAACTTCTGACTTTAGCGGGAATCGAACCCTGGACCTTCTGCATTGGAAGCAGATACGCTAACCACAAGACCAACGAGCCACACAACAAGACCAACGAGCCATAATAAAAATACTTACTTACTTAGGCAACTTACTTACAATACTCCAAACCTCCATAACAGACCACTACTTAACAGCCTTTACTTGGCAAACTTCTCCCAACACAGAAAGATCAGTTTGCTACTGAACAATGGATAGAAAAACAATAGACTATAACTCATTAATTACCTCCTTAAACACAGAAACCTGGAACAATACACTAAACGTCACAGATAACACCTCTACTGCAACAGACAACTTTGTAAACCAACTAAACAAACATTAAAAGGCCACAATATCAAACCAAAAACAAGAAGTAAATTTAAAAAACTTAAGCCTTGGCTAAGCAATAGCTTAGGCCTAATAACATAAATTAGGAAACGCGATGCAATGCAATGAACATAGGCCTAAAAGTTAAAATAGATGCAAAATACAGACTAGAGCATATTCTACCTGAAAATCTGATCTGAAAAAAAGATACATTACCTACTTTTAGAAACTTAACTGAACACTCTCATACAAAGGGCACGCAACCAGTAAAGGATGAAATTAATAACTCTTAATAACAACCCAAAACAAATATGGGTCATGTGGGGTATTGATGAGACAGCAAAAAAGTGGGGCTAATATGAGACAGGTCCTAAACACCCTGATAACAATGCCAAATTTAAATTTACAATATTGTAAAATGTTGTGCAACTCATCTACTTTCATACCTAGTAATTTTATTTAAAACTCCATCAATATGATGCATAATAAAAAATCAAAAGTAAAATGTTGCATTTTTCATTGAAAAAACTTTTGCAAATTACTTGAAATCTTTTGTTGTGGAATCATTAGTAGCCAGTAAGTTGGTACCCATGTCATAGATTTGTTATAAAAGGATACCAACTGTACATTTTGTAAAAGAAAAAAAGAAAAAAACTCTCAAGAAGGGGTATCTAGAAGGCAGTAAAGTCAAGGGGCTAAAATGAGACAGCATTTGGGGCTAAAGTGAGACACCACCTGGAGCCTAAAAGAAAAAAACATGAAGAAAAATGAGATAGGCCTATATCAAATATCAGTGTTGCCGATCATGTGATTGTGTGTTATGAAGACGAGTACTTTCCAGGCATCATTTATAGTATTAACGGATCCACATAGGCCTACAGCATTAGGATCATGGCTATAAGTGGTCAGAGTTGGAAGTGGCCCGATAAAAAGGACATACATACGAGATTGAAGGCATAAAAAAAAATGATTATTGATCCACCCAGGCACGTAGGAAAGTTTTGAAAGTTGGGGAGGGGGGGGGGGGGGGTAAATCCATTAGCAGATTTTGTGGGAGAAAGCTGAAAGCCCCAGCCGCTGTAGGTGATTTTTTTTTCATCATACCACAGTTATTTCGTCATGTTTTAACTGCACTTGGACTCTGTAAACGTTTTACAGCAACTACCTGCGATCTAAAAACTCAAAAAATGAACGTGAAGTGGCCCATTTTAGTAAATCTAAATTTCAACCTAATTTTGTATGTAATGACAAAGCTTATAAGCAAACATATTTTAATTGTTTTACCAAGGTGCATATTTACTACGGAAATTCTGGAATTAATATTTAACTCGCGTTAGTTTTGCCCCCCTGGGCCAAACTTGGGGGGCATAGCCCTCCCCCTACCCCCACTTTCCTATGCCACTGGATCCACCTACCCTACTCAAGAGCAAGACAAGAGGGGTTTGTATTATTTCAGAAATTGCAAAGTTTTGCAAGCAAGGAAAATAAGGTTTCTTATGCAAAACGATAACTTTTCTTTAAACGGGCCGTATATAATGCCCAGTTGTCCGATTACAATGCCCAAGCACTTATTTTTTTCTACTAACTACAAGGAAAATTTTGGTATGCATCATTGTTGCATACATTTTTGTCATGTATTAAAAAAAATCCATCTTTATATGTGTTAAAAGTAAGTATTACAAAATCATGTTGTTTTAGTTGCTTAACGAAGGAAAAATGAAGATAAATTCATAAAACAAAAATTGTACTCGTCTCAGAAATAACCACTCTGTCTTATTCTAGCCCCACCTAAATCACTTTCCCAGCCCATATGCTGTTTAAATGCGTGTCTCATTTTAGCCCCATGGGTGTCTCACTATAGCCCCAATTGCTGGGGCTAATATGAGACACGTATTTTTCCATTTTCTGGAAAATTCATGGTCATTTTCCACAGTTTTCATGCAGAAATAGTAACCTCAAGACATTAAATGTTGAATAATGCATTTATAGTACAAAAAAATGTTTTAAACTATACGAAAAAGGTAAAGTAATGTTTTCTGTCTCATCTATACCCCACTTGACCCTGGAAAATAATAAATGAAATTACTCACGCTAAAGCACGAAATCTTGGAGAAATTTTAAAAAATTATATTGACCAACTAGGCCTAGTGATGGAACGTTGAAAATTTTCCACAAGGTTTGACAATTTTCATGAAAATTTTCAATAGGCCTACTGCTTTTAGGCCTATTTGTTTGTTTGTTTTATTGTTTTTTTATTGTGTTTGCTGAGTACATATTATATTATTATGTAGGCCTACAATGATATTTGGATGAGCGTAGCGAGTGAAGCGAAGACTTCAATTTCACTGACCCCCAAAAAATTTAGCTCGGGTGTTTTTTTTTTTTTTTTTTTTTTGTTTGTTTGTATTTTTGTCTGTTTGTTCGCTCTCTACCGGGCAAACGGCATATGCGATCTTGATGAAAATTTGACAGGACCTTCGAAATCTCTGAACTTAGACTTGCTACGTTTTTGGGTACAATCGAAGAAATATTTCTCATGAATATCGTACTTTTACGATTTTTTTCGATTTTTAATGCGATATTTTCGTGACATTTGGGCCGATTCTGACCAAACGGGTGAGGCTACAACGTTCATATTTCACATGGACATTAAGGTAATGGTGATGTATTGCTTTTTAAAAGAAAAAGTTGAAAAAGTTAGCCAAAATCTATGGAAATAAAGCTTTTAATATAAGTTTTTTGATTTTTTGTGCGATATTTTCGTGCCATTTGGGCCAATTCTGACCAAACGGGTGGGGCTACAACGTTCATATTATACATGGACATTAAGGTTATGGTGATGTAGTACCTTTTGAAAGAAAAAGTTGAAAAAGTTAGCCAGAATCCATAGAAATAAAGCTTTTAATATAAGTTTTTTAAGGAAAAATAATACCAATTGACAAGAAACAATAGAAACTTGACAACAATCACTTCAATGCGTAGGCAACAAAACAAAGCACTTGCAAAAGTAAAGATATGCCACGCAAACTAAAAACTATGAAAAGCTCATCCTTCAATGCGGCGGGACTTTAGCGTTTTCCTAGTTAATAAAACAATTATCACCAGTAGCCCAAGTTTTATACCTATCCCTGGCAACTTTGTATCCCTGAGTAGGCCTAAAATGTAGGCTACTAGGAGGAACTAGGAGGAAAGGAACTATTTTATTAGGTCTGTAAAATGTGTTTGTAATTTTGTATAGGGCCCTATATCTAATTTTGTGATATAGGTCCTAAAATCAACTAGGCCTAATAAAAGAGGAAATTGTAAAAAAAAAAAAATTGAAAAATTTCAACGAAAATTATTTTCATGAAAATTGCCATCACTAACTAGGCCTAGGCCTAGGCCTACACACTAAAAAATCAACCAACACAAAAATTATTTCAAATACTTTTGTAGGCCTAGATTATTTCACAAATGTAGGACCATAACTAAATGCTAAAGCTAGACAAGACCAACCACTTAGCCTAAGGCTATTGTACCACCTCTGGCCGATAATTTGAAAGTCAAAGAAACATGTCTGAAAAGTTTGCTAAATGAAAGAAGGCCTTTAAAATAACAGAAAAAAATGAGAATTTTTTTGGGTTGGACATAACCTCACTATTGGAAATTATATTTAGATTTTTGGACAATAGTGTAGGGCCTACACAACAAATCTAGTTCAAAATTAAATTTTGAGAATCGTTTTTCTGGACATAGTTTCTATACACCTTTAGGTATAGGCCCTAACTGAAGCTATAGCTAAAATAGTTTTCTGAAAATAACAGTTGGTGTAGCCTACGATTTTTTTTGTCAAACGGTAGGCCTACAAATACGAGTTTTTTTCCAGTTTTGTACCGTTTGACAAACAAATTCGTACACCACCAACATCAGAAGAAGATAATACTACGGGGAGAAGAGCTGGCCATAGCAGAAGCATTCAAATACCTCGGAAGTAAAATATTATAGAAAGAAGAAATATCATCCAGGTGCAAGATGCTATTGTACAAAATGTATTTCCTCCCAATAATATCATATGCATCAGTGACATGGACAATAGGGAGGAAAGGAAGACAGCAGATTACAAGCAGTAGAGATGAAATTTTTAAGAAGTTCTGTAGCCTTAACAAAAATAGACAAGGTATACGGATCAAAACAATAAGAAACAAACTAGAAGTGGAAAGTCTACGAAATAAAATAGGAAGAGAAAGACTTTGATGGTATGGGCACGTACGAAGAATGAAACAAGATAGAATCACAAGAAGAGAATTTGAACGCACAAAGAGATGGATGGAAGGACCAAATAAAATGGAATGTTGAAGAAAGAGGGAAATCATGGGATAGAATTAATGAAGAAAGAATCTGGGAAGATAGAAAGAAATGGAGAGAACTGGTAGAAATGCCTGTCATAGAAGACATCAAAGGCCTAGATGACTGAGATATTGAGCCTGACTAGCAAGCACTGAAAGTCCACAGCCCGAGAAACTGGTGATACGTCACCCCCCGACCTGACTTATGTTGGAACCGGGTGTTTGATTATTATTATTATTATTATTATTATTTGATTTGTTCCCGTCGGCTTGCTTCAAGGGCAATTGTGCATCGAGCCCTTAACGTTAGCGTCTTCCCGTTCCCGCCCGTTCTCGTTACCGGGCAATTGTGCATCGGCCTTTACCCTCGGAGTCAGTGCGGCTCAGTGCGCACTGTGAGTGCACGGAGTGAGTGCAGTTCGACCAGTGGAATAGGCTACGCTATTTTTGTACGAGTGCAATTTTTAGCTACCAGTGGAATATGCTACTTGCACTCAGTGCGCATCAGTGCGACCAGTGGAAAACGCCATAAGATAAGTCTAGGTCCCAGGTTCTAGCCCTAGGCCTAGCCTAGGCATTGGCCCTAGGGCCTAGGCTAGGCCTACCTACCAAGCCTAGGACCAACTTGCATGTTACAACAAAATCAAATATAGGCCTAGGCTATACCGGTCCAAAGCTAAGCCTATCAAATGGCTTAATTAAAAAATGCATATGATCATACTTGTCACTTACGATTGATAAACTTCTTGGCCATCGTAAGTGATCTCTTGTATTTGATTTTCACAAGGCGCTTCTACTGAAATATTTACTGAGCACGCCATGTTTGTTGTGTTGCTGACAGTTGTGCCACCGCCTACTAAGATGGCCACCGCCACCGGCCACTGCTTGCTATAAACTGAAGGAGTAGCTGTCAAATGTGGAAAAAAAAATCTTAACGAATGTTGAAATTATGGGCAAATCTTCCAAAGATAAACGTGATGTATATTATCGCCTGGCTAAGGAGGAGGGTTGGCGTGCAAGAAGCGCTTTTAAACTGTTGCAAATTGATAATGAGTTTAACATTTTTGAAGGTAGGTACGGTGAGCCTCGAACAACCTAACCTCACTATTATTTACTAGCCTACAATTATTTTTATTATTTATTTATTTTAACATCCTTGCGGATTCTAACGCTCTAGCCTAGGCCTAGGCCTTGGGCCTGCTTTCAACAAAAGAATAAATAACACTTAAATTCTCCTATTTTTTAAGAATGTTATTTTGTTGTCATTGAACTTCTCTGCCAGCTGTCATGTGTCATGCATCCCCAAAAGGGATATTTCATTGGCCTACCTACACTGCAGACCTAAGACCTGTGTGTGACTGATTTGACGGTACTCTTTCGGATGGTATGCCCCAACTTTTCAACACTGTTTTTGTCCATTAAAACAATTCAACCTTTAACGTCGCTATTTCATATTTCAAACGAAAGTACCTACTTTTCCTTTGAAAGAGTTTCATATTTAAATTAGCAACGTTATAGGTTTTGTAGGTAGAGTATTTTAGTAGAAAAAGGTTAGTACTGACCGCCATGTTTACATAGTGTTGTAAAAATGGGGCATACCATCCGAAAGAGTACCGATTTGACTGCCCATCACAAGTAACCTGCATATCTGCGGATTACCCGCGAATATCCTCTCCATCTTTGGCCTACAACATAATTCCTAATCCTACCACACTCAACGCTTCAGTTTCAGTTTATTTTTTCTGGCAAAGTAGCCAATTTACATTACATACAATAATATTTCACACAATAATATTCATCACAACATTTTGACATTTCATATTATAACCTATCTTAATAATTAATTAATAACATTTTTGTTTCTTTTTACTAACATTTCTATAAAACCTTACCTGATTCGAAAAGAATTTCCAACAACAGATACCCTTGTATTAAAATTATGTATATTCTTCACATCAGTCATTTTTTCAACTAAATAATTCGGCATATAATTATTTTTGAATCTATAAATGAAAACTAATACCAATACCATTATAGTCTCCTTAACACTTAACCATTCCAAAATATTAACATACTCTTTATTGGCATTAATCTTCCACATTTTATAATACACCTCATGGCTTTATTTTGTAGAATCTGCAATTTATCTAACTCATTTTTATTACCTACTTTGATACAACACTGTAGCGCAATATTCAAAATGAGGCTTTATTACACTATTATATACCATATTCCTTGTCCAACTAGTAAGTTTGCCTCCAATTCTTCTTAAATAACCAATTTTCTTCCCAATTTTTTTAATTATATAGGCCTAATTTACATGTAATTTAAATTCTAGTTTGTCATCAATAATTATTCCCAAATATTTAAACTCTTTCAAAATTTCAATCACCTCATTTACTACTTTTAGTTTATTTAAAATCTCTCCGTCTCTCTTAACATTACATAACCCGCCTCCTATTATTAACATACCCTTTGATTTTGACACATTGAGTTTTAGTTTGTTCATTCCTAGCCACCTCGTCATCCTTGATAATTCTTCATTCATTAATCTAAACATTTCAATAATATCATTAGGGCCTACCCGTTATAGCCAATACCATATCATCAGCATACATATTAATGAAAGCCACTTTCAAACATTTATCTACATCATTAATATAAATAATAAACAAAAGTGGTCCCAGAATAGACCCTTGGGGTACTCCATTTAAACAGTTTTTATACTCAGAAACACTATTTCCATACCTAACCCTTTGTCGTCTATCAGAAAGAAAATCTTTAATCCATTCCAGTGCCAACCCCTCTACTCCATACATCATTCTTAATTTATTCAGCAACCTATTGACATTCACCGTTTCAAAAGCCCTCTTGAGATCCAGAAAAACAATCAAAGTAGACATATTCTTGTCCTTAGTCTGAATTGTCAATGCTACAAGCTGGAAAAATGTTGTATGCCGCCTCGTCACTTTTTTTATGTTTTGTAGGGGGTTTGGGAGGGGGGCGAACCTGGTTGGTGTAAAAATGTTTTAAAACTAGGAAGCTTCGCAAACGCTTTTTCAGGCGCGTTGTTGGATGAGCGTAATTGGTGCATTGAGCTGCCATGTGTTATGCAGATTTTCTGTTGTTCTGTGAAAAAATCATTACAATCGGATAAAGCATGTAGGCCTAGGTGTTATAATAAGTCGAAGAAATTTTTAAAAAATTAAAAAAATCTTAAGGCCCAGTTCCCACAACTTTGGTTTGGTCTTAAGAGAGTATAGGCTAGGACATGCGTTTTAGGCAAATTGCTGTTCGCTCGGCCAACTGACACTGAAATTTTGAACATATGTCACAAATGTGGAATTATAGGGCTCTACAGTAACACATTTGTAAATTTTGTTTTAAAATAATTGGATGAGCGTAGCGAGCGAAGCGAAGATTCCATTTCACTACACTGGAGAAAAAAATCAGGAATGTTTTTTTTTTTTTTTTTTTCTGTATGTTTGTGTCTGTTAACACGATTCCGGCTAAACCGATACTCCAATTGCGATGAAATTTTATGGAGGCCTTCGAAATCTCTGAACGAAGAACTGCCACGTTTTTGAGCGCAATCGAAAAATTATTTCTCATGAAAATCGCAATTTTACGATTTTTTTTTATTTTTAAAAAATTTCTTCAGCTTATAACACCTTACATGCTTTGTCCTATTTTAATTATTTTTTGACAGAACCTTAATTTCATGAATTTAGGTATTCGTGTGAAAATTGAGCGCAATCAAAAAACTATTTCTCATGAAAATCAAAATTTTACGTTTTTTTTTCTTTTTTAAAACAATTCTTTGACTTATAACACCTACATGCTTTATCCTATTGTAATAATTTTTTCACAGAACCTTAGTTTTATAAATTAATTTGTGTAAAATTTGTGCGCAATCAAATAATTAGCCTATTTCTTATGAAGATTTTAATATTACGATTTTTTCTCCTTTTTTTGAATTACAATTAATATAAAAAAAAAACATAATTAGTTAATTTTTCATTTAATTTAATTTAATTTTTAAAAAAAATCTTCAACTTAGTAATAATTTTTTCACAGAACAACAGAAAATCCGCATAACACATGGTAGCTCAATGCACCAATTACGCTCATCCAACAACGCGGCGGGACTTAAGCGTTTTCCTAGTTTATAACAATTAGGGCCTAAATAAGTTTTCACGAATTTTGATTTTGCTAAAAACTCTAAAATTGACCATATTCGTGATTTTGTTCTGACTGATTAAGTCAAAATTTGGAAAATCTATGACCACAGGGCTGTCTATGTATGATTTATTGACAACTTAGCAAAGTTTCATACACGGATGCATCTTGGCTGAGCGAATAGCTATTTGCTGCAGCCAAATGTGTCCCATTCCCTCTTAAAGGGCCCGTTCACCTTTTTAACAAGTTGTTCTTAAAATCAAGTACGAACATAAAAATTAAGTTCCATGTGTATATTTCCAGACCTACGTCAATAGGGGTCTTTAAATTCATCGGCGCGCTTCGGGTCAGTGACGTCACTGACCCGAAGCTGGCGATGTGTTGCAAACACAGCACAGCTACTAGCGGCGAGTAACGCGCGAGGCAGGTCCCGGTCTATCTGCCGCAGATAGTCTGTTCTACTGAAAACAAAGCGGAAGGCCTGCGATCATCTGAATAACAATACGTTACAGTTAAACCAACACCTGTTTTGAAAACACGTACGTTATTGTCGTCAATTTAATGGAATAAATATTATATTGGCACGTTCTTATAAAGTTGTATGTTGCCAATCATGACATGTAGGCTTATCAGTGGAGTTGAATAAGTATTGCCTATACAACAACATAATACACGCGATAGCGATTCTTACATACACACACAAACACCCACACACACACATGATACAGAATTACTTGCACTTTAAAAAAATAAAAGCGATTTGGTTTTAGCATTTAAAAAATTCAATTATTCTTCCACAATAAGTGAAATTACATGATTAAAGTAATTCCAAACACTATGGGCTAACAGCAGTTTCCGCAATCTTGTTAATGTCAGGATTGCCAGTGGTGAGGATCGAACCACGGACCTCCCGAATAACTCTCGCGCGTTATGCATGTACTACATCTATCCGAAAACCGATTAACAATGTATCATTATCCCAAGCGGCATTTTATTTTATTTTCTCATGGAATACTCCGTTTATTTATTATTAAAAGCCGCCTTATGACCACACTTGTGTACAGAATAAATAATTATAAATCTATGTTGCCTGTTAGATCAGTTTCTGTTCGTAATTGTAGCCATAAACAATGAGTAGGTATGCTTACTTAATTACGCCAGACATCAATGTTTCTCTATTGTACTGATGAATGTTTTTTCCAAAGCTTTTCATGGCGTAAAATATTGAGAACATCTTTGAAAATAATATCATCTGCCCAAAATTACTATGCTTAGTTAGTATACACTGCGCCGACTCACGTTCAAGCAATTCACTAATAAAGTCACTCTCGTCGCAACATTATTTGACTCTTTGTTGGTTGACATTTTGACATTTTGAGTACAAACTCTACACGAACACTACTGAATAGAATTCGCTTGCCCTGTAACGTATAATAAACATTCTTATTTTTTTGTACCTCACCACTCCTCAATGTCATCATGAACGATTGATCGAAACGAGTGCACGTGTCCGACTGATGTGAAGAGGTCTGCGTAAGGTTTCTGGACAGTGTTTAATGTTTATTCTTTACCTTTTTAGGCCCATTAGCTTATCGCTTTTTGTTTATATCGTTCGAGTATGCAGGCACACCCCACTCATAATATATCTTATGCTATATTGCTATATTGATTAGAAGATCCATTCCAAACATAAACAAAGATTAAAAAATCCACATCACCAGCATATTCGACAAAAGGATGAACAAATAACGTACTGGCATCGGCAGTAAATATACATTTCGGCTAGGTGTACGGAGTTTTGAATGTGTATACAGTAAGTGCACTGTGCGCTTATCAAGTCGATTGTCAAAACCACATATCTTCGTAAACACCTCTACACTTGACACTTGAGCCGAATAACACATGGCATGCGTTTTTATTTCAACCTAATTTGAAGCGAGTATGCCATACTTGACTACATGTCATATCCCCCCTCCGTCAAGCATATTTAAATGTCCAATACGATGACTCAGTTCGCCGCGACACTGGCTACTCGACTCCGAAGCCAAGGCCGTGTCGTGCGTTGTTGCCAGTACAGCGAAGTGGCGAAAACGTAGTCAATTTCATTACATATTTAACAATTAATATATGGTGATTATGATTATTTTCGAGTAAGAATTTGTTGTAAATGGAGTCTACTTAGGTAAATAGATGTCTGGGTACACCTTTACTTAAGAGGTGAACGATCCCTTTAAGAAATTGTTTTTGTTATAAGAAATCCAATAGCCTATCCTGATTGGTACCATACATGGTAACATAAAACATAAACACTGCCACCGACCCTCTACAAAACATGGCAAAAAGTGTCTAGGCGGCATACAACATAAAAAACTAAATATGAATTTTAGGTTGCAGTTGTGGGATGGGTGTGGCCTGTGGGTCTCCAATTTTGCAGATGCTTGTAGCATTGTAAGCGTTAAGCATTGTAGGACTTATAGGCCTCCATCAACCATAAGTAAATCAAGGGGTCTAGTTGTATCGACTACACCCAGACCAGATTTACTTCTGGTCGAAGGTACTTATAGGCTACAAGGAATATGTTTAGAGATTTCAAACGTTCCCTGAAAATGTCATCAAGATCGGAAGTCTTAGGCCAGGCATAACCGTAAAACAAGTGTTGAACAAACACAAAAAAACAAAAGTAGGCCTACCAGTACAGCTGTTTTCTCCGAGAAGACGTGCAGTAACTTTGTGTTCATTCAAGAACATCATTGTGTAGCCTTTAAATGTTTCTATTTATTTTCAGGTGTAACCAAAGCAGTTGATCTGTGCGCTGCCCCAGGGAGCTGGAGCCAAGTGCTTTCTAGAAAGCTCCGGTAAGGGTTAAATTCCAAAACTAACAATCATTGTTGTTTTTCATAGGCCTAGGGCCTCTGTGTTTTGTGTTTTTTTTTGGGTGTTTTGCTTTTTTTTTGGGGGGGGGGGAGGGGGAGACTCAAGAGTGCTTTCCAGTTCAGATTACCAACAGGAGCAGAAATAGAATTTCATGCATGCCATTTTATTTCATTTTATTGCATACAAAATCAATATCATCAGAGTCGATAAAGAAGTTTCCCCTTTGGGGAGGTCCCCTTACTCCCAAGTCAAAACGGAATCTAACGCTCTGCGCGCTGAGGGCGGCTCAAATGTGAAACTAATAAAAGCACTGCACGCTAAATACGGTCAGTAGATTATCGATGTGCAGTGACGCTGAAATCAACAAATAACAGACGAAACGTCAAACTTCAATTTTATTTCAATCATATTAGCCCTGGGCCCTAGTCTTTTAAAACGATTTACTTTTGATAAATTATTGCACTATAAAGTGTTGCGCAGGCGTCACTGACATTTTCGTGCGAAATAATTTGAGATATGCCTTGTTCAAGCCTAACGGACGTAAGTGTAGCCTAGGCCCAAGGCCACAATACAGTTTTCAGACGTAAGTACGCCCTTGGCATTCAAATCGAAATCTTGAACAATACATATTGTCGGCCTAGGTCCTAAGCTTAGGTCTACTCCATCAGAAATATCCTCATTAATAAAGAGAGTTTGCTTTACTCCAAAACATTCGCCAACATTCGATCGTATTTAATATTTTGACGTTTCCGCCATTTGTCGTCATCGACTGTTAACTACTAGTAGAAAAGTGACGTAGTTTTTTTGAAGTAGTTCCATCAATCGTCACACAGAGTCGCGCTGAACGTTAGATTCCAAACGCCAAAAACCGACTTTTTATTTAACCCAGGGCGGTATAGGGAGTTGGAGGACCTCCCCAACGGGGAAACTTCTTTATCGACTCTGATATCATATCATACATGATATAATTATATAGGGCCTATATAGTCTTCTATAGTATATAGTCTTCTGTCTTCTATAGCAGTCTTCTGTTTGATTATTATCATGGATGTCAACAGTCACAACAAATAGCAGTAAAATGAAGGTGTGTCTTATGTCTCGGTAGCTCAATTGGCAGAGCTATGGCGCGTTAAGCCAGAGGTTCTGGGTTCGATCCCCAGTTGGGGCATACTTTTATTACAACTGCTATCATTGACTAGTAATGTCCTCAAAGCGGTCTTATGCTTAAAAACCGTATATTCATACATGATGATGATCCATCATTGAAAACTAACACGAGCCCCAAAATTACTAATTTGGCTGGGCCCTGCCATATTATGATAGGGGTATGACAGGGAGTAAACATAAATAAGGAGGAATGGCTAATAAGATATGGGTATGACAGGGAGTAAACATAAATAAGAAGGAATGGAAATGAATGAAATAATAAGTCAGTTTAAAAAGTTGATTTTAGTTCTATTGTTGTATCAATAATTTAAATTTTCTCGCACAATTGCTGCCAACGTCAACACTAGTGTTTGGTGATCATATATTACTGTAATGTGTCATAATTCTTACACAACTGTTTTAATCATCCAGTTTATCCAAGTCTTTACTTAGAATTAGCTGTTTTCATAAAATCGTAAGCAGTTTTAATGCTGAATGTCAATAGTTTGTACTTTTTAGAGAACTGTCATGTGATTTTAATTCAGGTAACCAGTGGCCACAGTGCAAAGGTAGCTGGAAGACGACAGTGCTGAGATCCCTCGGCGGTGGCATTCTTAACGGAAACCAACTCTTAATAAAACTAAAGCAATCTCATGTATTATTTGTAAAACGTTTTCCAACAAGTGTATGTGTATTTGGGATGAGTTGTCTGTATGGTTGGACATGTAATACGTATTAGTTTTGAGTGATGTCAGTTGATTTTTCTGAATTGATCCAAGGAGCTTTGGAATTGCAAAGCCTACTATGACCACCAGGCTGAGTAGGCATTAGGTATTAACTGGGAAGGAATTTGGAGATAGCCTAAAATGGCTGCAAATAATTCATAACAAAATTTTGATCCACAACTAATCTGGAGACTGATAGTCGATCAATGGTACTACCAAGCTTCAATAATCAAATGTCCGACCTGTCCCGACATGGAACAGGGAAAATTCAATAAAAGTAGGCTAGCTAAATGTGTCAACAGTCAACACTGTTGCTGTGACACTCTCTACAAAGAAACACAATATGCAGTTTATGCACCCCCCATATCAATTGAATACCTAGTGTTAGGTTGGTGATATGTGCACAACTAACTACCCAAATCAATTCTGTATCAAAACAATACTTTTTAAAATTAATTAATTTTAGTGCCTTCGTAACCTTTTTTCTATTTTTCTTTTGTAAAAAAAATAATAAAACAACAACAGAAAACAAATAAAAACTGTGTCTAATAATGTAAATAAAATTGATTTGTTATTTTAAATTTTTGCTAGAAATGAGAGTAATGCGGACAATGTGAAGATCGTTGCTGTTGACCTCCAAGCAATGGCCCCCTTGCCGGGGATAATCCAGATCCAGGGAGATATCACCAAAGTGAGCACGGCCGAAGCCATCATCAGCCACTTGGACGGGTCGGTGGCAGATCTGGTCATTTGTGACGGCGCTCCTGATGGTAAGCTACGGATGGTAACTGTTTGTTCTGACAATTTGTTTTGAATTCAATTCAATTTACGTTCAAGTGGCTACGTAGTCCATGGCAACGCATAGTTGCCACTTTTTGTGTGTTGGTCTTGTGGTTAGCATCTGCTTCAAATGCAGAAGGTCCAGGGTTTGATTCCCGTCCCGCTAAAGTCAGAAGTTTTTTAACTTCTGATTTGGACTTGAGTCCATCAGTTCTTGGGTTAGGAATTTGTAAACGGTGACTTTGGAGCTGTCCTAGCAACAAGGTACATAATAAATTCAATTTTGTTTTGTTCTGAATCGGCCTTGTTGATTCTGGCGTTGATCCGCGGGTGTTCGCACTGTCCATAGGTCAGTAACTGCTATATTTCCTATTAAAAAATATTGATCTTTGGTTGGTTATCGCTTACCGTACTTGTCGATTGTGTCGGGACCTACAAGGTTGGCTTGGTCGCTTTGGTTTAATGTACCGTAATGAAAATCAGACCTATGACTGAGTGGGTAGACTTACAATTTATTTATTTGTTTATTTATGTACGTATTTATTTATTAAGGGCCTGTTTATTTATTTTCCAAGTCAATAGTTATAAGATGAAAAATAAATAACCTTTCTCTTTGTTATATTTAGTTTTGCAAGTGTACCTACTTTAAACACCTTTAAAATATTAAATATTTAAAAACTCTGGTACATTTTGGAGGGTAGGCCTAATATTGGGAAAATATTTTTTGGAGTCTGCATAAATTTTGATGGCCCGAAATGCATTAAAAGCTGCTTTGAATCATAAAACAGCGATACCATTTCTATGCTATGCATTACGTGTTATAACTGAAACTTCCGGGAAAGCTACGGCAAAACTAGCATATTATCATGCCTATTTTGAGGCCCACATTTGTTATGGAATACCACTGTGGGGTAATTCATCGCAGTCTCTCCAATTATTTGTAATTCAAAAAAGGTTGGTGAGGATATTAGCTGAAATTGGATATAGGGATTCTTGCAAACCTGCATCTAAGAACTTAAATATTCTCACTCTTCCAGGTCTTTACATTTATGAAGTTTAGTTTTAGCTCTGACAATTAAAAATAGGAATCATATGCCACTAAATAACTCCATCCACATACACAATACTAGACAAAAGGATAATGTCAATTTCCATATACCAGCTGTACGTACTTCTAAATGTAAAAATGGTTCTCATATGATGGGAATACAACTTTTTAACTGTTTGCCAAAAGAAATCGGGAACATTTCAGAAATAAATAAATAATTAAATTCCATAAAACTATACCTAGTAAATGGTGTATTTTATAATGTGGATGATTTTGTTAGTAGTGGCAACAGACAAGTAAGGTAGGCTACGATTTATTTTTCGTATCTTCTTACAGGACTTTTATTCGTACTATTTATTTATTTATTTATTCTGTAAATGTTTGAATTTATACTATCATTGTTATGTTATGTGTATGTGTATGTTATGTGTATGGATGTTATGTAATGTACATTTACATATTGTGTTGATATATCTTAATTTTACTACATTTTAGATTTAAGTTATGACAAATCCTTTACTTTTGTACTTATGTGAAGTCTTTGGATGCTAATAGAAATGAAAATGAAATATATATATGAAAATGGGCATATTTAAGTTACCGTATTTACTCGATTGAAGGTCGCACATAGAAATAAAAATTGAAAGGTACAAAAGTGGGGTGCGACCTACAATCGCATGCAAACTTTTTGAAAAAAAAATCGTCAATTTTCAATAGATATTGGTGTTCCTAAACAAAAACTTCATATTCACCAAGACGATTATTTTATTGAACCCTGACCTCGTTAAAAAATAAAACGGACTCTGTATAATATTAATTTCCATTAAAAGTCCTACAGACCTAAATCATTCACGAGCATAGGATATTTTGTGAGTTGTCGTTCTATAAATTCCTCCCTTGTCAGCGGCGAGCTATGTGTCTAGGGTTTCCCCCTCTGCAGCTGGTCGAGCAGCATCCTTATTGCTAATGCGGCCGAGATAAACATCGTAACAAATTGATAGTTCCGCGGCAACTTGCATTGCGTGCGTGTATTGCAGGGAAGAACACTCGCCTTACGCGTTTTTGTGTAGCCTCTGTTGACTTGTGATGTATCATGCGGGAGTAACATCAAGCAAAGAAGATCACTGATGACGAAACTGTTGATGTGGCACATCTGCATAGTGTAACCGAAATCGGATCGTAGGCTCAAGGTCAATTGCCTCGCCGCTTTCCCGATTTAAATATGAATTTCAGGATATGTCTAACTGCATATTATAACAGTGCAACCTACATTCTCATGCAAACCCGCTTTTTGATTTTAGACATCTGACTTATATTTGAGTAAATACTAGGGTTGTGCTAACCCACTATTTTTACTTCGAACATAGTTTTGAAAATCGAACTTCACAAAAATTTTGAACCCAACTGAACTTGAATTCGAACCCAACTTAAAGGGATATCAAACTCGTGGTCATCCATACTAATTGGTCAGCATCAATAAAGATTGAATTTATTTTTATTTGGTAAAATAGTGATAAGTCTGGACCGGCAACTCCGCCAAGAAAGAATGTAACTTCTGGACCGGCCCCTCCACCATCCATTTTTGTGTTTTAAAATTTGTATCTGTAAACCGAGAACCATTTTTTGACATGTCAAATAATATATGACTG
The DNA here is from genome assembly GCA_024449915.1 of Sweltsa coloradensis. Taxonomy (NCBI): domain Eukaryota; kingdom Metazoa; phylum Arthropoda; class Insecta; order Plecoptera; family Chloroperlidae; genus Sweltsa; species Sweltsa coloradensis. Next base: position 246,654 of record JAMZAV010000892.1, on the reverse strand, counting down.
CACACCACTACAAATAAATAAGTAAAAAAAACTTTTTTTCAAACTTCAAACTTTTTTTAATTCTAACTTTTTTTGAATCACGGTCCTATCTTAGTAAATTGATATTTTGGTTCTTTTCAGTTACTGGTCTCCACGACATTGACGAGTACATCCAAGCACAGCTTCTTCTGGCTGCTCTAAACATAACGACACACGTGCTGCAATTGGGTGGTACTTTTATTGCAAAGATTTTTCGAGGCAAAGACATATCACTCTTGTATTCACAATTGACTATTTTCTTTACACAAGTCACTGTTGCAAAGCCTTTGAGCTCCAGAAACTCTAGCATTGGTAAGTCGATTGTTGGAGCATTTACCATGTACCTAGGTAGGGATAATGAAATTGAAACCCGACTTTTTTATGAGCCGGGAACCGGTCCACACTACGTGGGTTACATGGGTAGTTAGTAACACATAACAATCGAGTGGGGGACCCATATTGTGAACTATTAGTGGAATTATTAGTTTATTACTTGAAAACTCGACTCTTGAGAGACAGAAAAGAAAATGTAAAATGAAGGTTAATTTTCAATTAGAGAATAAGTTCTGTTTACTATGAAGATGAGATGTCTTTCCCAATTGAGTCTTTGGCCGGCCCTTGAGATATATCCCCACCCTACCCAATTTCTAAGCTACATATTTATAAGAGGTAAAATTAGAATTCTCAAACAAAGTACCTGAATATCTTTGTTTTTCAGAAGCGTTTGTTGTGTGCCAAGATTATCGACCGCCAGCTAATTATCAGCCCACAATGGCTAACCCACTTCTTCTAGGAGCTACTTGTAACTGGAGTAAACTGGAAGAACCTAATCGGTCAATTGTCCCCTTTCTGGCGTGCGGAGATCTACAAGCTTTTGATTCAGACACTACTTACTCATTGCAGGTAAAACACACCTGCTAGACATTGTGTTTCACATGTTAGCAATTTATCTAGGCCCTTACGAAGTTACGACAGGCTAGCAGGCCCTATGTTGAGTACATTACTGTTATCATAATTTAAATAACCTATTGAAATGAAGAAATGATTGTAAAATGCTCATAAGTCAACTCATAACACTCATTAAATAAATAAATAAATAAATTGGATTTAGAGTCAGAGTGGGGGACAGTAAATCAAAGCGACTGAGCCTACCCTGTAGGCCCCGACGCAATCGACGAGTGAGCGATAACCAACCAAAGATCGATATTTGTAATAGGAAATATAGCAATCAGTGGTATATTGTGGGTGTTCACTCATGCACACCCACATACTGTATTTACCCGATTGCAAGCCTACCTTTTTTTTGACACTTTGCAGTTCAAAATTGCTCCCTGGCTTAGAATCGATGGCAAACTATGAGTATTTAAAAAATGCTACACCTTTTTGTTAGATGAACTGTTAATCAGGGGTCGGCTTGCATTCGGTGTCTGCTTGCAATCAAGCAAATTACCATAAACATCTACAATTAGCCCAAAGCATCCATCAAACCACCACCAAATGATATGATGATTATGACATAATATGGTAAAATCTGTAACTAAACATTGGCTATATAATCCCACATAAAGTGTATATATCTAAAGTTGCCATTTCATAATCAGTATATTGATTGATACAATATTTCCCAAAATGACCAGACATCAATTCAGTCATCCCGGATCGATTATCAATATCAATATTATTATTAATATAAGGTTTTTAAGCATAAGCTCGCTTTAAGGACATAGTTATTTATTCATAGCAGTTGTCGTAAAAGTTTGCCCAACTGGGGATCGAACTCAGAACCTCCGGCTTAACGTGCCATAGCTCTACCAATTGAGCTTATTATTCATACTAATTACTTAATAATTGATCAGGGATCAATCTATCGTATATCTCGACATGTGATGAACGCGTAACTTATTTTCAGCTACGTGACAGAGGTAAATACGAACATAAACCACCAACCCAGGGTCCGATATCCCCACCTTACGAGGAGTCTGTGGCTCTTCGTCGTTCCGGCGCTCTTGGTAAATCTCTCGGTTTTGTGAAGCAAGATTCTTCTGCTGGTGGAAGCGCATCATCTAGTTCTATTGTAAGTATTGTTACGTGTATTATGACGTTCCGGCGCTCTCGGTAAATCTCTCGGTTTTGTGAAGCAAAATTTCTCTGCTGTGGAAGCGCATTCTAGTTCTACTGCAAGTATTGTTACGTATATTATGATTTTTATGACTGTAGCCTTTATAGTTTTACCTACTGCTAGCGTATGTATCGTCTTACAAATTTCATTACGTAAATATAATCAAGGAAACCAGCCTACTGGCCCTGTAGGTATTACAAAAGCTTACTTGCTCTAGCACAGATGTTTTCATGTAGTTTTATAATTCATAATTATATGCTCAGAATGTGGGACAAAACCCTGTGCTACCCGCCTAAAATGTTCCAACCTTTCTCACTTGTACTTGCAAACTGTCTTATTTTGTATAAATTTACACGACTTGTAACGCTGTGGATCAAGGAAGAGGGAAGGAAAATGTATCATGGCAAGCCGTTAAAAATGATTTGATTTCCCGCGCAAACAGCACGTGACGTCAAGATTTGAGTCCATAGCACTCTAGAGCATTGTTGACCAATGCGCAAAACTGTTTAATGTTTTTGGAACAATGAATAAACTACCCCCTTTTAGATTACACAGTTAATATCACTGTTTGGCATTACCTTATTGACCGATTCGCAACAATACCTAGCTAAAGTGATGTACCGGTAGGCCTAATGGCTAATTTTTCCCGCCATTATTATTGGTGCAACTTTCAGCTAACTTTTATAAATGAAAATCTTATCCAAAATTTAAAAAAATATCATTTACATATTCAGAATGAAATCCTTAATGTAGGAGAGTGATAAAAAACTAAAAAGTTAAGGAACATTCCCTATAGTAATCAATTAGTAATTACCCGCAGATTGATTAAGATTTAAGATTCAAGTTCCAATTAAATTGTAGGCCTACCATAATTTTCACAATATAATATTCCATGTAGCCTAGGCAATAATTTTAATTTATCAACTCCCTTACACAATTTCTCATCATTTCTAGGAAAATCAATCATCCCAACAAGCAAGTACCGTCAACGATTCTGAAGACTCGGGGAAACTGACAGACGTCGAATATAATCTACAAAAGCTACAGTGCTGAAGACTGAAGTCTTACAAACATAATAACTGTAATACTATATTATTATTTTGGTATGATTTTTTTTTATACATATATACAGTACTTTCATCTGTAGTTTTATTTAATTTCATCCTACTGATAAAAAACTCTTCATTAAAGATGTAATGTATTGATTTTAATTTTGTTTGGCCATCAGTATTATAATGCATCCCTATTTCCTAATAGTACTAGTTACATCATACTGACCAGACCTGGGTAAGTTACTTTTGAAAAGTAATGAAATTACATTACTCATTACTTCAGCCAAAATGTAACTAAATTACTATTTAGTTACTTTTCCAAGAAAGTAATGAAATTACCTTACTTTTTATGAAAGTAATGAAATTACGTTACTTTTTATGAAAAAAGTAGTGAAATTACTTTCAAAAATTACTTTTTAATTTAAAATGTATCTGACGTGCGGACGAGTATGACGCAAGTGCTTTGTCTACCGATGGCGGGTCTCAGACAGGGTGTTATCCACGCCCACACTTCAAAACCAGCGGAGGCCTATCACAGAGATATTGTAGATATCGATGTATAGATGTATAGTAAATTATTGATTACACGGGTGACATCTATCGGCGAAATGTTGTAACTTCACTACAAGTGTAACAATTCGACTATCGATTTATTTGACACAGACTTGAATGTTTGATGTCAAGTAGATAATTACGTCGTCAACGGCGCTCGTCATAGGCGGAAGTACCAAAAGTAAACATGGCTAGGTTCTGAAATAAAAACTCGGGACTAGAAATGTCGAAAATGCTGCATGGAAATGCTGCATGCACATGCACATTGTTCAAGCAGGCGATACGTAGAAAGGCAGCAGGCGCACTGGCCCAGTGACTGATTTTGATACACAAAGGCACGGGCCGCATGGCAAAAGTAACGCGTTACTAACGCCAAATTACAATGATAAAAGTAGTGAAATTACTCTTTCATTATTTTGAGAATGGCGACGAAAAAGTTGTTACAGCGCGCACGTACATTCCCGGTTGAACTGACATAGGTAGCTAAAAAACAACTTTGCGTTAAAGCTACTGACAACGAGGATTAAAACAATAGATAAGAAAGTAAGTAGGAAATTTAAAACATTTCTGTATGTTTTTGAAAATAAAACAAAACCATACTGGTCTTCGTTACCAAGAAAAATTCCTAATATTAACTGACCCTAGCTCACCCCCAGGTCACTGATATGACATAGGTTAGGATCCCACAAACAATTATTAAAAAATTATAATAATAGTATTATTTATTTTATTAATAACCAACAAATTAAATACTGATGACAATAATTGTTTTATTGGAACATATAGGTGACAAACGTGAGGCCCGCGTTAGAAATCAAATCTTCTCTGGATGCAGAGCGAGACCGCCCTTATATAGTCAGGGCTTGAAATGGTTGGGTAATGGTTTACTTATGTTCGTGCTCAGTGTAGGACTCAATTAACTCCTAGTTAATTAAATGGGAAATAAAAAGTAAAGAATCCAAATAGGCGATTGTGATTGCATTAAATAGTTTATTTACTAAACACATTTTGTACATTGACCCTACATATTTCGTACTGAACTAACATAGTACTACCAACCATGTCATTGCACAGTAGTTTAAGCATTCCAAAATAGGGAGATATTGATATGTACAGTATCGGCCATGTTGTTCTTGTAAAAACTAAAATCAACACACATTAGAAAGGCTGTTTGGTACCAATTGATACAATGTCCTCTATATTGAAACTAGACCTAGGCTGCACGCCCCGTACTGCCTATACATAATGTAGGGATGCACACGATGTCATATTTGATAAAATTTCTTGATAATCAAAACATTATCGATATTAAATATCAATATTGGGTTGAACACGGGTACCCAGACCCAAACAAGTACGGGGAGATTTTTACCGCTTGGCGACAGCATAGTCACTAGGTGTCTTTTTCGAGATGTTTGATGAGATGTTTCGAGATTCCATCTACGTATGTCGGGACGGGCTTGAATTTTTTATTGGTAATATTGATATCAATAATATTAATATTGATTTGATAATGAGTAATGACATAACCATTTCGATAATCGATTATGGAAAAAGTATTGATGTGCATCCCTACATAATACATAATATATTAGGCCTATACAGTGTCATTTGTTGTAATGAAATATTTTTTTTGGGTCACTCAAGCATCATATCATCATATAGGCAACCATATAAACAAAAATACTAATAGTACCCTGTCATTAAACACTTTAAAATCTAATCAAGAATCACTAATCACTAATCAGTAAACAAAATTCTATATTTTACAACTATTTTATATTCACTAAAAGTCAATACATACTACAAGTACAAGGTAAACATAAAATATAAAAATAAAGCAGTCATACACTTGACTAGCACTGTAGAAAAGAGTGATCTCCTGGCTGATTATGGCAAATTCTATAGCCATCATAAGGCCCGGCCATCACACATAGACATGCATATGTAAACATAAGACATGCACATAGACAAGACAGTGACAACGGGGGGTAGACTTACTGTCGTCCTCAGTAAACTGGGCCTCAAGAAAATAGTCCCTATCTATATCACTGTAATTTTTTGGTGTTGTATTGCTGTTAATTTAATTTTCCTCCTAACCTGAGAACTAACTATAATAGGCCTAGGCCTATATATGTGATAATTTATACTTGTTTACAAAACTGGAACACTTCCCCTTGTAATTTTGTAAAAACTGAGGCCCAGCCCCAGAATACTAAAGACCACAATACGGTTACCCACAACGGGAGTTAACCTAGTCTAGTTGTAACATCTACGAGGTAGTTACCGACAGTGTAAGAATAATATTAATTGATTGTGTAAATGTGTCTGCAAGATCCAACTGTAAAATGTACAAATTCAAAAAAAAAAAATTAAATAAATACTATTAAATAATAAATAATGATCTAGAGGTATGTGAAAATAGCGTTTTGTGAATAGATGCTACAAAGCGCTATTTTTTCACTTAAAACTAAGGTTTTCAAGTCCTATTTTATTTTATTTTCCATAATATCTATGTACTATAATTTGTATAATAATATAATATCTATTCAGTTGATTTTAATTGAAATTCAACCTTTATGACCAAATTGAAATTTCAAATTAAAAATCTAAAAAAAGTTCATACACAAGGGTTTGAAATTAGCCAAAAAATAGATGCTACAAAACGCTATAAAAATAAAATGAAATGACACTTGAAAATGCTATATAGTATATTTAGAGGTGCGTGTATATTATACACGCACCTCTAAATGATATCATAACTTGGTCTGATCAAGCATTGGTTCAAACTGCCAACAATAAAGGGACGGGGCTCTGCATTTCATTAACTGAAGTGTATTTTTTATGGTTAGCAACTAGTCACATTAAGGGGAGGTAGGCCTATTAATGTTTGTCCCGGTAGCTCAATTGGTAGAGCTATGGCACGTTAAGCCGGAGGTTCTGGTTCTGGGTTCGAATCCCAGTCGGGGCACACTTTTAGGACAACTGCTATGAATCAATAGCTGTGTCCTTAAAGCGGGCTTATGCTTAAAAACCTTATATTCATACTACCCAACTCATGGGAGATGAGATGTGATTGGATTTATCCATGTGATCTTTCAGATTTGACAGCTACATTGCAGTCTTTTTTGGATTGAGCGTAGCGAGCGAAGCGAAATCATTCACTAACATCTAGAAAAAATCCGGAAGTGTTTTTTTTTTCTGATTTGTGGTTTAGTTACACGATTCGGTAAACGATATCCGATTGCGAGAAGTTTGATGGAGCTTCGAAATCTCTGAACTTAGAAGCTGCCACTTTTTTTAGCGCAACTCAGAAATTTTCAATAAAACGCAATTTTACGATTTTTTTTATTATAAAAAAACAAAATTTTTTCTATATTTGATTTTTTAATTTTTTGTTAACTTTCATTTATATTTTACTTGTTATTTAAAATTAAATATTCGTGTGAAATTTGAGTTATCAAAAATTTTTTCAAAATCAAATTTTCGTTTTTCTTTTAAAACAATTCTTGCTTATCTATTGCTTTGTATCCTATTGTAATGATTTTTCACAGAACCTTATTTCATGAATAATATATCGTGTTAATTGAGCGCAATCGATATAATAATTTTATGCAATTGCAATTTACGATTTTCTTTAAAAAAAATACGATAAAGTTAACAATTAAGTAATTTAATTTTTAATTTAATTATCAAAATTAAGTAATTTTTTATAATTATTCTACGATAAAGAAAATCTTCGACTAATGTAATGATTTTTCACAGAAGAAAATCCGGGTAAACATGGACATCCAATGCACCTATAACAAGTCCTGCCACACGGCGGACGGGACCTTAGCTTTTTCTAGTGTTAGATTTATGTCATGATCAAGTCACAACAACTAGCATTTAGTAAAGGTTTGTTCTGTGTCGAGCTCAATTGGTAGAGCTATGGCACATTAAGCCAAAGGTTCTGGGTTCGAATCCCAGTCGGGGCAAACTTTTAAGACAACTGCTATGAATCAATAACTATGTCCTTAAAGCGGGCTTATGCTTAAAAACCTTATATTCATCATTTGAATTGTTAAAATATTATTTTGTTCAACTTTCAGTTTGAGAGACACTTGGTTAGTGTCAAAATCACTACTATTAAAATATGTATTATCTAAGTACAGTGTTTGTCAAAATAATTTCCTTTTAATAATCAAATTAGTAATTACCTGTTCTATTAGTTTTGTATTTATTTGTAATAGACTAGTGTACTGTATCAACACATACAAAGTTGTAGTACAGCTACTAATAATAGTAGTAGATAATCTGCTTTGGTCAGTGGTTGCCATGTGCGGAGACATATTTAATTGAATCCGCGATGCAAAGGAACAGTAATACGATTTATCTAGCGGATAAAGGAGAAAGCTTCACTCTGTGTTTCACATTGTGTTAGGGTAGATGGGACGGGACACACCAAGCAGCTCTGTAACCAGAGGAGTCCGTGGCCCTTTAGAGTGACACCTTCTTTCATTCATATTTCTGCATTTAGTGTGCTATTCATATGTGGTACCGAAAGTGACATTTATTATTGGATTGTTGACGTTGGTGATTTGACAAATAACATGCTGTATTTAATTCTTTTAGTATTAAAAAAATGTAGGCCAAAAGGGTTGCTTTTTTGACAAATTAAATATTTTGGGGGGAGATGTGGAGTGAGTTAATAAAAAAAAGTAATACCGGGCCGCAATATCGCCCCAAAGTTGGTTAGGAATCAAGCTCGTAAATATCCTTGGTCTACAAGAAGAGATGTGATGACAGTTAACATATCATAGGCTGAATCCACTTCTGCAGAATCTTAAACGTAAATTTGAATAAACGAGACGAGAGTAAACTGTTATGGCTTTTATTACATTACGGTACCATGTCCACAGTTCCCTGCACAAACACCACACAAGTAGGCTGGCCATATGCCTCGTTGAGGGTGAACGAGAAGAAGTTATCAGAGTGGCTCGTTAACACCTCTTTAAGAGGAATGTTTACCTTCTTCATTAGTGAACTTTGGGAGACTAACGGTGAAGGCTCTTCCAACAATGACGATGCTTCTTTCAGCAGGGAAATGGCTTGGCTAATTGCGTCTACATTAGTACAACTGGATGATGCTGTGATGAGTTTCTGAGTTTCTTCCTGCAAACTTAATAATAACTCACTTAAATTCTCTTCTTGGGGATCTAATGTTTGATCTTCCTCAATATCTAATTGTAATTGTTCATTATCTATGGTTTGTATTTGTAATAATTGTCCATCATCCATCACCACATGGTCTCCGATTTCTAGTTGGTCTTCCCCTATTGTTAATTCTACAATTTCTTCACCTGTGCACCTCGTTTCCAAACCCTCTGCTAAGAGTAAGTCATCATCCAATTCCATGCAAGTTGCGAGTATTTCTCTTTTCTTCTGCATCTCCAGTGTGTCATCAACGCATGCCAAGTCTTGTTGTTGTTGCCTCTTTCGTAGCAAGCGTGCTTTTTTATATCTTCGGCTTCGTTCTTTCTTTAGCTCGTACCGGTCAAAGAGCCGTCTCTCTTTCTCCGCTTCAGTTTCATGCGAGTGGCAGCTCTGTGGAGATGCTTTGATGTAGTACCGTAGGAAACTCATGGGACCAGGAGATGACTTCAGAGCTTTTCTTATTTGGTCGGCTATCTGAAAGATATTCCAACACATACATTTCAATAAAAAGCAGTACAATTGACAGGAGAATGTTTGGGTAGTGACAAGGGTTCAACCAGAGATAGGAAGGAACCACAAGCTCTTGGGTTATTCCAATTTATTTGGAACTTCATACGGAACAGAGAAGTACCAAATACATGCAAGGTCACCCCTACCGGTCTTGGTTTGTTCTTTTGTTCCAACACTGACGCATGCAGCTGAGACATGGAATATGATAATAGTGGAAGAGAGCCTTTTCCAAGCCATGGACATGAAGATTTTGAGAAGCATTGTAGATAAGACCAGATGGGATCAAAACCAAATATGGAATGAGGATATTCCACTAGTTCAATCAATAAGGCACAAGGAATTTAATGGAGCGCCTTGGAGAGAGCAGATTAAAGTCGTTCGGACATGTCAAAAGGATAGACAGAGAGAGATTGCCGAGAAGAACAATGGGGTTGTAAATTCTAGGTACGAGACCAAGGGGTGGACCACGATAACGATGGCAGGATAGTTTGAGGAAAGATGTGGAACTGCAATAATGAGTCTTTAATGTGGTGGCAGGAGAGGAGCGGTCATCTCCAATGCTGACCCAATGCAGAGTTGGACGTGACAACAGATAATAATCATGAATTCAAGCAGTAATTAACAAATGGTATTGTGAACTCGGAGCCAATGCAAAGTTTGTAGGAAGTTAAGCTATGAAGCAAAGAGCAGTGGTTTAATATTTATTTTGAATGTAAGGGAAACAAATATTTAAATTTTAAAACAACCACACATAGCAATACCCATTACCCCTTTTTTGTTGATTTTAATTTTTAACCTACAAACTTTTATTTATTTATTTAAAGTCTATCCAATCCACTTCAACAAAAAGGACAACAATTTTTGCAGACAAAAAACAAACCTATATTAGTTATAGGGGCCTTAGGTGCAATAGTAGGCATACTTGTGTTAGGTTTTTTAAACTGATAGGTACAGTATTTATTTATTGACTCAAGAATGTTGTACCAACGTGATATTAATAGGGCATCTAAAACACAGTAGGGCCAAGGCTACAACATTATGCATATATATAATATCAATTGCTCACTTCTCTCTTTATTTTCCAATGTGGTTCTTTCGACCCTGCATCAACAAACTCTGGATAGATTCGGATACACTTGAGTAATATCACTGCTGGACAATTTCTCTTTTTTGTGTTGGCGTTGCGGCGTTTTACTTCCCTTATGATACCAGCATCCTGAAATTAGAAAATTTAAAGCTTGGCAGCAGGCTGTTTCAAAAATGAATATCGATGGCAAGTTGGAATGTTTAGGATAGCAAATAGTGGTTACACTTAAGGCACTTAAGTGTAAGTGTTCATTGATATTGCACCATGTGCAGATAGTCCTCTTTTGAATGATAACCATTTTATTTAAGAGGGTATACTCATTAGACCTACCATTCAGGTGCAGTACAAATCAAGATGGCCTGGAATCTCTTACCGTTATAACATTTTCCTTTGGTAATCTTTTCTTGTAATATCGTGGACCTTGAGAACATTCAAAGTAGGTGTTTCTTTCGATTGTAAAACCTAATCCAAAATACGGTACGGGCACCGATCCTTGTTGAGACTTGAAGTGAACACTAGTTTTGTCTTTGTCCGCATCATAAGTGCTATCTAAAGGATCGGAATCAACGGTGTTGCAAGATGAGTCATTGTCACCTAAACAAAACACAAAATTCACATCAAACACAAAGAAAATTTCTTCCGATTTCAATGCAGAGACAATTCAATTTTGGGCTAGGTTAGGCTCTACTATGCTTAGTATTGGGGAAGTTACTTTTAGATGACTTTTTAAAAGGTCACTCTCAAAGTTTGTTGCTGTTGCACGTTTTTGTTTAAAGTTCAACAAGCCACCAAATTGTGATGTAATTCTAAGCAGTTACGCTAGTAGTAGGGCGCTACTTGTAATATGTTAATTTTTAGCGAGGATGGTAGCGCGATACTTTTGAAAATGTAGTAAAGTAGCGAGTAGCAAGCTACTATAAACAGGTAACTATAGCGTAAAATCGACGCTACTCTAATTTTGCAGTAAGTGGATGGAGTATCTCCAATCCGGGCCCCGCTAATCCGGGGCGACCGGTCTTAGTTATTTTAATTTTAAAACATCCGTGAGATGTTTTAAATTGAAAACGTCGCCTACTAGAGTTGTTTTACATGTATCGGACTATGTAGCAGCGTGGCTGGGCGGGTGGTAGCAAACCGCCTAGTCTCGAATGACAGACAAAACTGAATTGTGATGCATAAACATAGGTCTGCATCACTTGGAAATAAAGTAGAAGTGGGGATGAAGCGTTTAAACTTACTAAATACTGTACTAAATTAGTAAATTACTATCAAGATTTGAACACAAAAATGAAGATTGAACGCACAATGAAGAAAATTCGCGTTCGGTGGTTTCTTCCGCGAAAGATTGATTACTCCCCGATTTGCTGTTCCTGATTTTTGGCAAACCACATATTATTCGTTTGAGTGGGATCGTTTAAAAAATCAGTTTTTCTTTTTTTCTTTCTCTCTTTTTTTTTCCTTTCCTTTCCTTTCCTTTTCTTTTTTCTTTTCTTTTCATTCCCCACCCTTTTTTATATTTTATTCATTCATTAATTGCATTTAATATCCTTTTAATTTGTCACCAAAATTGTTGAGTTTTAATGCATTGTTGTTGTAATATTACTATTTCAAATATTTACTTAAATGTAGTTCATTGTTGTCTGTCTATGTAATTAGATTTGTTTAGATGTCCTCCTTTGTAAATTAGTTTTTATAACTGAATAGGATAGATATTAAATAAAAAAATACAAATAAAGTATTTAAATAATTATGATTTTATGAATGTGTAAACAAACTTCCTGCCATTTGGACGGATTTGAGTTTGGAATGATTTTCTCGCCATCGCTCTATCTTTGACAGACATTCTGCAGCAACAAACGAGCGAGAGTGCTTGCTTGTGAAATTTGATGCTTGACTTCTGGCGTGAAGAGAAAAAAAGAGGAAAAACTAGGCCTATATTATCTGTTCAATATAAAATTGTGCCTACCACAAACAAAAGTAATATCCGGTTTGGGCTAATCATAATGAAATATTGTGAAAGTGATGCACCTACAGGGTTTAACTTTTAATTACATTTAATTTTTATTTTATTATTTTATTTCATTAGGGCCTACAATATTATTTTGTTCATGGGCAAAAAACAAGAAAGTAGCTGTACCTAAAGTAGCATTGAACTACTATTTTCAAGTAGCTGCACAAGTAGCGAGCTAGGGTAGGCCTACTCAACAATATTTAAGTAGGCCTACCTGTAGCTTAAAGAGTTTTCTCTTACAAGGGCTTCCTATTATGTATATTTAATATATTTTTGTCATCACAGTAGGGCTAATGCTCATAACTTTGTATAGTTTACTGTAGGCCTACTGATGTATTGTATGCTACTTTTTAGTTTTAAAAAGTAGCTTTAACAACACTGCCAGAAAGCAGTAGGTTACCCGGGTGAAGGGTTACCCAAGTACTGGTAATTATTTATTTATTTATTTATGTCTCTATTTGCAACAGGCAATGTAGCCCACTAGTGCAAATTTAATAGAGAAGGGAGGAGGGGAAACCCGGTACCGGCACATAGCCTACTCCTACCGAAAAGTACCAAGGGGACCAACGGCTTTACGTCCCATCCGAAAGGACGGTGTAATTTTGACAGTCATATTGGTTCCTCCACTAACCCGGACTGCCGAGCAGACGGCGCCAAGGAGAACGAAGCTGTCACACAAGCTTACGAACCCTATTCTGCTCTAGCCAGCGATATACGTGTGTTTCAGGGCAGAGCGGCGACCCACTCAACCCCTGACCACGCCCGATGTTGCTTAACTTCAGTGTTCGAGTGGGAACTGGTTAAACGACCGCGGCTAAATCGTTGGTCATGACGCACGACGTTGATCAATGGGACATGCTGAAAGGACTCTGTGAAACGGTAAAAGACGATGAGATACTTTACGGGTATCGAGATTATTTCACATTAGACAAGAAGTGCAAAGGGTAGGATAATGATGGTTAAAAGTAGGGATGCACATCGATACTTTTTTCATTATCGATTATCAAAATGGTAAAGTCATTATCGAATCGATATCACCAACAAAGCCTGTTCCGACCTATAGGCTAAGTGGAACCTCAAGTGTGGCAAGTGTACGTCAAAACAATACAATTGCGTTCCTTTCGCTGCCTCGCTGTCATGTGTTTATGGTTTCGTCATCGACTGATAGCTCATTTCTAAACATAAATCTCCAATGTGATACCATCAGCCCAGCCAGTGCATGGCACAACGTGAGATAATAGGGCCTAGTTTAGTTCGTGCACTAGTGACCAAATATTTGATATTTCGATAATCGATAATGAATTTTGGTTATCGATTATCGAAATAATATCCATTATTGATTATCAATCGATAATATCGATTAGGCCTATTGTGTGCATCCCTAGTTAAAACACACAACAGGTTGGCCTAGGTACAGGTATTGAAAAGTTGGAACCAAAACATGCCCGCACTCATTGCGCAGGTAACAGGCTGGTTCCCATTGACATTCCTAGATGTGGAGTTAAGCAAAGTTCACAATTGATCATAAGGTGTAGGTAGGTTGTAAGATGTAATATTACCCCGCTGAGATGTATTTTGTTATTTCTGGATTTCTAATTTCCATAAAATCAATTACACCTACGGGAGCGTTTCTTGATTAATGACATTGAGAAGTAATATTTTGTATTGCCGAGTAGGTCTACAAGTCTTGGTAAAAATGCTGTGTAGCGCCTCACCCCCCCCCCCCCCTCAAACCTACTTTTGGGTGAGGCGCTATCTATACATCATAATTAGGCCCCTACCCAAGTTTCAATTAGTACGTTCTCAACTCATCATAGGCTACTCACAACTACGCCTTACGCCTTAAACCTAATTGTGAACAGGGCTTTAGTTGGCAAAAACAGAACCATTATCTTACCTAACATGGGTGATGATTTAATGTGTGTCTTTTGATAATTAGGGTAGACATGACTGCCCCGTATTGAGTAACAATACCCACAAGCTTGTATGTTGGTCATTAGATTTTTGAAGTTTTCTTCTGTGTCAACATATCCATAGAAGGATCCATCTTCAGAATTTATTCTACAGTCTTCAAGAGTGCTCATCAATAAGGTATCAAAATCCATCTCGGTCTCCATCTTCAAATAAAACTGCCTAGTAAAAATTGAATACCAGTAACGGTTTACTGGATAGGTGTGTACCTATTTGAATCATTACATATCTACCTAAATTTTAATTGTTCTAGTACCGGTAGGCCTACAATAACCATAGGCCATTCAGTCATCATAGCCTACATACATGCCTAGGCCTAGAAATGGTGGGTTGAAGAAGGTCTCCCCCTACCTGAAAAAATAAACAGTAGGTAGGCTAGGCTTATTGTAGGCCTATGATGTGCATTTCGAGGAAATATGTGTTAAGAGATGGGCCTGAGCTCCCATTTGAGATCAATGGCATTATTATTATTATTAGGGTAGGCCTAGGCCCTAGTAGGCCTACCACTTGTAGCCATACACCTAGCCTACCTGCAGGCATATTCTAGGCCCATTCAAGCTTGGGCAGAGGGACCTGCGGTCTGATTCTGTAAAATCGTTATGGAAGATAACGATCGTTATCCGGCACTTTAGCGACAATTTTGCGTGTCGACTGATTCTGTAAAAATGATAGCGATCGCTATGATAACGAGAATGAAAAAGGAGTCGCTATGCTATGCTATCAAGATACGATAAATGGCGGCCGTAGCGACTATTTTACAGAATCAGGTCGATAACGATAATTTATAACGATTGATATTTCATATCAACCGTGATCGCTATCGCTATCATAGCGACTATTTTACAGAATCGTACTGCTGGGTCGCTGGCACTGGTAACAGGTTATGACCTGTGTGATTGCTTGGGCCTGCATCCTGTCTCCCTACCTACTAGTGGGAACAAGGGTAGTATGACGAATGGCTGATTTTGCACCAATATTTTTTGTTGTTGTTCAAAACCATGCAAAATCACTAGAATAAGAAAAATAAAAGCGCGGAACCCACTTTTACCGACAATTTCCAACAAAAAACATGAAAAAACGTAGCGAGGAGTGACGCGGCCTAGGCCTAGGCCCAATCTAGGCCTACCTGCTGAGATGTGCTCACTGCAAACAACCTTACAAGAACATAATAAAAAAATTCAAAATAGAATCATCACGTTTTTGCTGTTATAGTAACAAAAATAACTTCAAAACCTTTAGGCCTAACGTCGCTATTTTAAACGAAAGTCCTTTTGTGGTGAAAGTCATTTATATTTAAAATAGCGACGTTCAAGACTCTGGAGGTGGAGTATTTTAGTGAAAAAGGTTGGTAGGCCTAGTAAGTAAAATCATATTATAAGTCCATGGTAAAATCAAGACGTAAATACCAAACATCGCGACCAAATGACAGTGAAATGAGCAAGTGTGTGTTAAATCTGTGTTCATTATCAGAGTGATTATCAGTAAAAATAAATCGTTAATTAGTTAATTTCTCATTTAAAGTAGTTTTATTATTTTCTTTAAAAAAAAACAGTGTTGAAAAGTTGGACTGCACCAACTGAACTAGTACCATTGATTAAATAAGGCTACCAAAATGACCGATTCAAGCAAACAAAAACTAGGCCCTAATTAAATAAGTCCAGAAACTACTTTCCGCGGCCAAAAACCAAGTAAATACGTAATAATATGGCACTCTTGTCGCTAAGCGGGTCCAACTTTCAACCACACTTTTTTCCCAAAAAAATCAATGGAAAACAACTTCAAATCAGAAATAAGTTAATATTAAGTAAGTATAGTGAGTAATTAATAGTAAACACTCTCGAATTACACGAATAATGTCAAATAATTTACATTATTGAACATGAACGTCGTCTCACTCTGATCAACGCGCCATTTTGGATTTTGGTTGTTATTGTCATTTACTTAGTAGGTGTACCAACCTTTTTGCGATATTGTGGTTATTTTATAAGTAAACAATTAAATAGTCGAATAGCACGGGGGTTTGGGGGCGGAGCCCCGGCGGGGGCGGGGGGGCTGGCCCCCCAGAACAGAATGAGGTACAAACAAACAAACACGACAGGGACCGCAGGACAAACGTAAGTTTGGTGTGTTTTGGTTGGTACGGTGGAGAATGGAGAGACTTTGCCAAAATGGCCGCCGTGATCAACTAATAACAGTGCAATTAGTCTGTGAGTAATATTGTGTTCACCTATGGAATTGTTAATTTCGCAAAGTGGTGATTAATAATAAATTGTTAATATTGAATTTTTACACATTTATTTCTAATTTGTAGTTGTTTTCCATTGATTTTATTGGGGGAAAAGTGTGGTTGAAAGTTGGACCCGCTTAGCGACAAGAGTTCCAATAATATTCAGTTAGAAAAAGGAAAATCATAAATTCAATACAAAATAACATTTTTTGTCAAATTACCCTTATACCCTACTGGAGTCTAGCCCTTGGATTTTGTAGGCTAGTATGTGCAACCTTGCAATACAACTTTGGGCCTACCATACGCATACGTAGGACCTACACCATGTGTATTTCAGTTGGCAGAATAAATAAACTGAATTTGCGCCTTGCCTAAGGTATGTAGGGCCAACTACGCCCATGAGTGCCAAACAGCTTTAAATCAATGTCAATAATCAAGATCTTTTGAGTAGGGCCAAGACTGGGGCTTAGGATTTGTATAATAAATATCCTACTTGAAGGCCTAGGTGTGATAAATAACCAAGCTAGGGCCTAGGTCTGGACGGTTGTTTCATACGCCTACGCCCACATAACTTAGGGCTAGGGCCTAGGCCTAGGCCTATAAGATTTAAAGACTTAGTAGTAGTAGTATAGTAGTAGTTCTTTATTCTGTTGTTACAATATTATGGTTACAACAAAAATGGCGAGGTTCAATCGATATGGATTGTTCTTCCACCTAACCATTTTACATATTATAAATACAAACAATAATATAATACACAATACAAATAATATTCTAAAATTTAAACATAGAAATGGAAGATTAATTAAAGGAACATAATAATACCTATTTAGTTAAGTAGATGTGTACTTGATACATTGAAATGACTGTGGTTTGTGCAGTTATTCTGCCAAAAGGAAATGGTATTTACAATCTTGGTGAATGCCTAAGCATTGGAAAATCTGCCCTCAGAGTCTACTTACGGTTGCAACACCAATTAACTGTGCTAGGCCTCTTTGAACAAGAAAGGAGTAGGCAAACAATCTTTCAGTGAAGAGAAATTAACCTAAGTGGGACAAAAAAGTTAGGTTAGGGTAGCTCCCATCCCATAATTCGAAAAACACTCGAATCGATCCTCGAACGTTTCGACTTTTCGAGAGTGAAGATATCGATTAACGATCCGTCGGTAAAGGTGGTCGGCTCTCATTCCTTGCTCTCATTGGCTATTATAATTTGTTTACCTAGATACACATTGGCCTAAAAAAACACATCAATGGCACACATTTCAAAATTCACTGTGAAAAGGCATTAGGCAAAAATTATAAATAATACTTGTTGAAAAAAAAATACACAGCTTTAGGGGCTCTATGTAGTGGTGGCTTTTCATTCAGTTACTTTTTTTCGCAATGACAATCCCAGATTCAATCTTGTTGCAGGTAATAACAAAATTTCTAATATAAAATTATGATATGTCTAAACACACCACCTACTACTAGTCATTAGCAGAAGAAAATACCAATACCAATACCAAATAAATTAGGAACTTCTTCGGTTGAGGGAGGGGGGGGGGGGGGGGGGGTCAAAATAAAATCATCACGTTTTTGCTGTGTTAACTACAAATTTAACGTTTCTATTTTTGGCGGGCCCTTTAAATTTAAAATAGAAACGTTAAAAGATTTTGTTGATTTGATTGTTTTGTATTTTAAGAGTATTTTAGCGAAAAACATAATGATTTTATTTTGGACCCTTCAAACCGAAGAAGTTTCATTAATGATGGGCTGCCTAGGTAATGTATAGTGTGTACTGGTTTAATGTATAGTTTACCTGTCCCATAACCAGTGTTGGGGAAGGAACTTTTAAAAAGAACGCGTTCTCGTGAACGCGTTCTTTTTTTGTGAACTTTTCAGTGAACTTACTCTTTTTTAAATGAATGAACTTGAACTTTTAAAAGTTCATTCTGAGAACGAACTTTTCAGTTTTAGAAAGTTCATTTGTAAGTTCTTTCCGTGCGCCGAGCAGCCGTCGACTCGCCACCGTCGACGCTTATAAACAATAACAAATCGTTGTTTATCGTAGGCCTACGTTGACACACGTTTAGCTGATTTTGACAAGATCACGCACGATTCACGAAGTTAAAACGATGTACGCCAACTTCTTCGGAAAAAAATCTTGGAAGCCTAAAATGCTAAGTATCTGCATTAATTTTACAAGCTGGTCGACGAGAATGTATAGTACAAATCATCAACACGATCAAAGACAGCTCAACACTTTCGTCCGACTTAAACTCGCGAGTAAATTGGTACTCGTACACCCCTAATGTTTTTCCTCGTGTTTTCTTCATTTTTACGCCAGCCTTTAATAATACGGCGATTTTTTTTTACAAAAGAACTTTTAAAAGAACTTAGTTCATATTTCAGACGAACTTGAACTTTTCAAAATGTTAGGTTTTAAAAGAACTTGAACTTTTTAAAAGTTCATTATTTGAGCTGTGAACTGAACTTTTAAAAAGTTCATTTTAAAAAAGAACTGACCCAACACTGCCCATAACGTGGGACAGGTCAGTTAGTGTAGGGACGACAACACAAACGATGACAAAGACGACCACGATGTGAGACCCCCTACCCCTGGGTCCTGGCTAGTTCTGACCAGCATGGGATTTTCCTCCCCTTATCCCCTGGACAACAGCTAGGCTATAGAGTGGCGCATTATGACCTGACGGTTAAAGTTTGTTCATTCAAACGTTCGGAGGTACAAGATTTATGATCCATAGGAAGCGATAAGCAGCCTTTTGTGGTATGATTGCTACAAGTGTCTGGCGACAGCGATTGACAGGTAAAAGTACTCCACGTGGAGTCGAAGGGACGGCTATCTACCAATTCACAGCACGAATATGTGAAATTCAACTAATAGGAAGCAAGAAATCATTGTTTAGCCAAATATACAAAGAGACTGAGTTGACCCCTCCTTCCACAGGGTGTCTACGCAACTAACAATAAGATCTGCTCTCTCGCGCATCTGAAAGTACACTGACTTTTTACCCCACATACTAGGCCTATATCTAGGTTTTACCACCCTGTAGCTACCTGCAAGACCATGCCTTACTCAATCAAGACGTGAGCCATCATACAATTAGAGACATAATTTGAAATTTTCTCAATCTTATCTCGTACCTCGGAACCGTTCGAATGAACAAACTTTACCTGTCCCATAACATGGAACAGGTCAGTCAGTGTGGGGACGACAACACGAACGATAACAATGACGATGACGACCACGATGTGAGCCCCCCCTACCCCTGGCTAGTTGTCATCTCATCAGATCATGGCCTCTACTTTTCTTTTTCTCTAGTCAGGATTAACTTAAGCAGCAGCTTGATTAGTTTTTTGAATCCAATAAGATACTTTTCTCCCACTACCCCCCACCCCCCCTTATAGCCATTCCACTTCACTCACCACCGTTCTAACCAAGAATGAGTTCCTACCCACACAGTTGCCCATGTTCCCCTATCATATTTTCACAAACTATGGTCACCTCTGGCTACATAATTAGCCCTCCTTAGATGACCAATCATCTCCCCTCATCCCTCCTGTGCTCTATAGTCACCCTATACATTTTACCCAGTCTGTCCATCCTTCTCCTATCCTCAGATTCACTCATCCCAATTTCTTTCCCATGCCCGAAACGCTTTCATAAGACCTTAATAATTGTCCATTAATAATTTCCTCCTTCCACATATTCCCCTCTCTAAGGAGCTCCTTTCTGCACTGCCTCAATTTCATAAATTTTCGCTTCCCTATAATGATCCCGTTTTGTCCCTGCGTGTGTTTTGTACGCGTGCCCCTTTAAATCCTTAAATCGCCCCTTTTAATGTTCGCATAACGAAGTTCAGAAACCCAAAACCCTTTTAGAAGACTGCCTTGACATGGTCCTTCCAGCTGAGCTTGCTCTGCAGCCATACTCCTAGATATTTTATTTTCTCCACCTTCTCCAAGTCCATCCCCATGATTGAGTATCCTTCCCCTAGTCCTTGTACCACCCTCTTCCTAGTAAATCTGACCCATTTACATTTATCAATATTCAGGCTCATTTTATTTCCCATTACCCATTTCCCAAGTATTGTCAGGTCTTGTTTCAGGTCGTTTACGTCCCCCAAGTTCCAAATTATTCTTTAAGTAACGCAGTCATCAGCAAATAGACTTACCTTTGCCCCCATCCTCTCCGCAATGCCATTAATATATATTGTAAACAGCAAAGGTCCAAGAACACTTCCCTGAGGCACCGCTAAGGTCACTTCCACATCTTCCAATAGATCCTCCCCAACCTTGACCCTGTCTTCTGTCATTGAGAAAATCTTTAACTCATCTGTTAACCCATTGGCCTTCTATTACTCTTTCCGATTTCTCTATCAACTTGTCATAGGAAACCTTGTCGAATGCTCTCTCAAAGTCGTTAGGCAGCCCCAGAACCTATGTCTCACATGAGTATTCTTTCCAGAACCCGTGTTGGCTTTCCTTTCACCAATTTTTTTCCATAATAATCTCCTTGATATAATCCCCAACTACCCAATCTCCGTAATCTTTGTCCCCACTGATGTCAGCAATATCGGTCTGTGTAGTTGCCTAATTTTCCCTTCTTCACCTCCCTTGTGACTTCGTATTACTATGGACTCCCCGTCTGGGCCCGGGATAGAATTGGCCCAGAGCATGGCTATGCTAATCGTACAAGGCGATTCAAGAGAAAAAGATCACCTCGCAAACATTAGCTAGAGAGAGAGAGCGGAGTATCATACTCCCCGAAACTAGAGGCGAGCTCTGGCAATCGTCGTCGGGGACCTTGCCCCCTTCCCTTGACGACCCCCCGGCGACGATGACAATGACACAACGAACTATGACAAAGACGATGACGACTGCGACGTGAGAAACCCCCCTTCCTCCCCCTACCCCTGGCTGGTTCTGACCAGCATGGGCCCCTCCCCCCCCCCCCCTTAGGCTAGAGTGGTGCATTATGACCTAGTGGTTGACGCGTCCTTAATCCAAATAATCCAAAAATAAAAAAGTCTCAAAAAGTCTAAAATATTTTCCATTCTGAAAGAATGTTATATTTAAACTTGCGTCCAGAGCTACCAGTACTTTTAATCATAGGACTACATTCTTAGGTATGTATTTGTTTTTATTCTATTTGTAGACCAAGCGTTGATCCCGACTAAGAAATGGTGCAGAAAAGTAAGGGCTCCGTTGAGTCAGTTTCGTGTGTATGTGCTAAGGACCAGAAACGCTCTCCAACCGGCGGCCAAGCTTGCATAGAGCACATTGATGAGCAGGATAAATGTGATATAGACTGCAATAATCCTTGTAATCGTCACATAGACAGAGACGACAGTGAAGACACTCTAAAGATTTGTGACAAGGACTGCAACGATCCATGTCAATTTAGTACGTACGACGATGAGTCGTTTGCCTGCCTAAGGGACTGCCAACAACCTTGTGGCGAGGACGAGAACGAGGACGAGGACGTTAGTAACTGCTTCAAAGAATGTACTGAGCGTTGCAAGTACCACAACGACAAAGATGATGGGAAAGAATCGTTTTTGTGTCACTATGATTGCAAAACACCATGTGAAGACAAGCAAGATAAAAGTAACGAGAACACGGAAAACAATTCTAGTTCCTGTTTCAAAGACTGTAAGGAACCTTGTCAATCTAGTAGCCAAGACGATGACTCACATTCCTGTAGAAGAGACTGCAGCAAACCGTGTGAAGACAAACAAAACACAAATAAGGGGGAAACAGAAATGAAGAATAGTTCCTGTTTCAAAGACTGTAAGGAACCTTGCACACAACGCAAGACTAGAGACAGAACTATGCCATACTCGTGTGAAAGTGACTGTGTGAAGCCATGCGATGGGGTCACAGATGCATCTTCTAAACCAGATGAAAAAGTTTGTTTTTGCACAAAGACTTGTAAAAAACCGAACGACTGTAATTCTGGAGGTAATGAAGGTTCTCCGGTCAACAAATCCAAACAAACTAGAGAAAACACGCCCTATCAAGATTCGTCTATTGAGAATGTCGTTGACGATGGCAACGACAAGAAGAAAAATAATCGTCTGGCACAAACAAATGGTAAAAGTTGCTGTGCGGGTGGTTGTAAGAAACCAAGCAAAGATGGGGACAAGATGAAAAAACAAAAAGAAGATCCACTATCAGAAGAAGATAATATAGATGAACCGAGAGAAAAGAAGTGTTTTTGCACTTATACTTGTAAAACACCCAACGAATGCAATTCAGGTGGTAAACAAGGCTCTCCAGGCAACAAATCTAAACGCACCAGAGAAAATCCACCCTCTTCAGATTCATCTACCGACAGTGTTGTTGATGATGGCAAGGACAAGAAGAAAAATAGCAAAACCCGTTGCCTAATACAAATAAATGGTAAAAGCAGTTGTTCTGATGGTTGTAAGAAAACATGCAAAAATGGAGAGAAGGTGAGAAAACAAAAAGGAAGATCAAATAACAAAGACGATAAATCGCCTGAAGATTCTTGTCACAAAGATTGTAAGAAATCGTGCAAAAATATAGATCCATCTAAACATAAGAAGACGTCCACGTGTTCTTGTACAGACGCTTGTAAGAGATCTAATAAACAAAGGGCAAAATAAGAAGAAAGACGGTGATTCGGAATCATGTGCGACGAGTTGTAAGAAATCTTGCTCCGACAGTGGCAAGTCTAAACGGAAAGGGGCGAAGTTGTGCACGTGTCCGGATGAATGTAAGGGTGGAGAAGGAAGCAAGGGGGATGAAGAAGACGAGACTGGACGAGGCCCGAAGCGTTGTGAGGTGTGTGAAAACAGGAAGAAGGAGTTTACGTATGAGGACTACCTGGCTGGGGCTTCAACTAGCAAGGGAGAAGGCAAAGATAAGCCTCTATTTCAAGGTAAGAACACAATGTTATGTGGTTATGTGACTGAGTGGGTTAACTCTAAATACGGTTTCTAAAATAATGAGGCCCACTACAGGAATCTAGATTTATCAAAATTATCATTATTTCAGATTCTCTTCATTCATCACAAGCTTTTTTGAGCGAGCGTAGCGAGCGTCTCCACTTGACTCTTATGGCTCGAATGTCTGTTTTTTTTTTCTGTTACTGCTTCGGTACAGGTCGCACCGTTTCTCTGATCGACCTGAAATTTTGCACACATGTACATACCACTTATGCGGGTTGCTGTATAGTTTTGTGGCAAAATCGTTCAAAAATTTAAAAAGTTACATTAAAGTTAATCAAAAGTTTTTTTTTTTTTAAACTAAACGGCAACAAAATCTGAGGTAGCCAAATCATTTAGAATGTCCGTCCGGTCACGAATATTTTAATTTTATTTTGATCCGATAAGTAGTGTAGATGAAAATTACATTATAACAAAGTACCGTTACCATGGCAACGGAAAGTCGCGCAGCTTTTTTGGCTCATGATAGCGGTCGAACGGAGGCTTGGATCGAGTTGAAATTTTGACCATCCGCAAGCTTCGTTCCCGATTGAATGCCATTAGTTTTGTGTCAAAATCGTTCAAAAAGTTATAAAGTTACATTAAAGTTAATCTTAAGTTTTTTTTTACAACTAAACTACGACAAAATCTGAGGTAGACAAATCATTTAGAATGTCCGTCCGGTCACGAATATGTTAATTTTATTTTGATCCGAATAGTGTAGATAGAAATTACATTTTAACAAAAGTAACGTTACCATGGCAACGAAAAGTCGCATGAGAATTCTGGTCACTATGCACTGCCACCTAGAAGTAATCAAGAGTTAAAATATTTTTCCCAAAGAAATGATGTCATGGTCCTCTAGATGGCGGTGGATTTTATCCATTCTCTCCTATTTTACAAATTTTCAGCTAAATCGGTCAAGACCTTAAAGACTTATTGGTGTGTAACATTATGGGAATGTCGTACTCGGGTCGTGTTGCACGTACCGGTGCTCGCTCAACAACGCGTCCAACTGAGCGTTTTCCTAGTTTATCTTTGGAGTAAAAACTAGGGGTGAAATAATGAATCGTTTAAATGCTCAAAACCACACGGCTCTTCTCTTCTGAATATGTCACCGTAACTTTACTAGAATTGCAATTATGATTCAGTAATTTCCTGTCTGTAACGACTAGGACTCCCATTTTCGAAAATTTTCAAGTACGTTGCAAGATAATTTTAAGGGTGTGGGAAGAGGACAAGGTTAATATTTTATGCTTAGGTCTACAATACTGTTTTTGGTAAAACTAATAATTATCTGAATATTTTATAGAATCTAATCATATTTATCATCATTTACCAGGTATTTCACCAATGCTACCTACTCTCAGTGAGTTGGTAGGGCCAACCATTGACGATGCCATATTGGACATCCTGTCGTCGGTCTGGAAAGGCGATGACACTGGCGATGACACTGGTGAAGGTAGTTCAAGAAACGAGAAAGGTTCTGCCGATGCAAGTTCAAGTAAAAAGCCACATAGGGAAATCCAAGAGGGGGGCAAAGAAAAGAGAAAAAATAAAGAAAAGGATTCGGACACCAAAAACGTAGATGCACAAAACAAGGAAACGGGCAACGATAAAAGAAGCACTCCCGACGGAGAAAAGAAAAAACACAAGAAAAAGAAAACTGAAAAAACATGTAACATGGACTCATGTCCAAATATTCATAATAAAAAGTCTGGTAAGTCTAGTAATGATTCAAGTGACAAAGATCAGCAGCCGGGTAGAGAAAAGAAAAATGAGTCAGCCAATGTCGATAATGTTGATGAGGGGAGTGAAAACAAAGACAGATCAAAGAAGAAAGTTTCCAAGAAAAACAAGAAAGGTGAGAGTGCAAATAAGAATAATAATGAAGAATTGGAACAAGGTGGCAAAGAACTGGATGAAAATGGGGGTGGCGTGCGCCCAATTGCTTTGAGAGATCTCGTGGGACATAGTGGCGACGAAGCGGTAATAGCAGCTTTGTCAAGACTTTGGGCGTTCTTTGCACCAGACGAAGAATCTGGGACAGACGAACAGAACAACAACGAGGACAATACATCTGGGACAGACACTCAGGAGGACATGAAGAAAAACTCTCCAGACAAATCCGATGGACCAAATGGTAAAAAGCCCAAAGATAATGGTAAGAAGAAGAAGAAAAAAGATGATGATGATGATGATGGGGAAGACAACAGTAAAAAGAAACCTCAGAAGAGTAATTGCTATTGTCATTCCAAAAGTGAGAAAGAAACCAAAGCTTCAAAAAATATATGGGATGATCCAAAGCCGGGTTGTTCAAAGAAGGACGACTGTAATGAAAGTTTCAGTGAGCCTGACAACAGCGACAGCACAGACAACAGCGAGAGAGCAAAAGAAGAATCCACTTCAGATGTTGAAGAAGATTCCTCACTTCATGAAGCGTCAAGTGAGTCCAGTGACAATAGTACTCACAAGTATGAAGTAAGAAATTGTTATTGCGGTCATGATCCAACAAAAGGAAAAAAAATCTGCTACAGCTGTTGAACAAGAGGCACCACCTGATGAATACTCTAGTTGGCGTAGTGACAATATTAAACAGAGGTCTGACGGAGGAGATGTTTATATTGGCCAGGATGGAACAAAAGAAGATTCTGCTTCAGCTGTTGAACAAGAGCACCCTGATGAATACCCCAGTTGGCATAGTCACAATATTGAACAGAGGTCTGTCGGAACAGATGTTTTCGACCATGATGGAACAAAGGAAGAAAAACGTGATACAGCCGTTAAACAAGAGGCACCATTTCGTGAAGAAGGTAAACATTATGGCAGTAACCCTGCAAATAAGACTTCCGTTGAAAATGGCTCGTGTGGTTATGTCAGAACGGAGCAAGAAGAAAATGATCCAGAACGTACTACCGAGACAGATTATGGTCATGGTGATTTTCACAAGGGAAACAAGTCTCAAGAAATTGTTTGCGGCAGCCCAACAGTTGAAGAATATGTCGGATACGTAGATAATCAACCAATACCTGCTGCGGGAGAATTATTACAGGATCGCTCTATTAGAGAAATTCAGACTAACGTACCAAGAGTGGACAAAGTTGAAACAGTTTCTGATAAACAAACCGATAACGAGACAATAAGGAAAATTGAATCTGCACAACACGATCAAAATGATTTGGGATCGCTTATGCCAGAAGTGGAACGAGAGACCATTAAATTTGTAAGATGGCTCTATGAAGAGTATTTGAATCTAGCGCACGCCATGGAAACCTTGTCCGGTGATCTTGATTATGGTATAATGGAATCACACTACAGAACAATAAAGAAACGTCAGGAAATGCTGGATAATATCAGCGATGTCTTGGAGACTAGTGGGATGTTCGATGTCGCGTCAATCCATTGTATCTGGGTTAGATCGGTTTTGAATTCATTTATACCAGAAGGAGAACCAACAGTTAAAGAAGTACTACCTCGTACTCGTAATTCAGAAAGAAGCGACACTTTACCATTTTTGACGGAGGAAAAATCTGATGAAAAAGAAACTGTAAGTTGCCATTTTGTTTTTATGAGTAGTTCATTTGCTAATATATGAATATTGTTCATGGTCTGACATTTGATGATCTTTTGATGATCATTTAGGGTTGGATCAATCACACAATTGCCATTGTTTACTCGTCGTCGTTACTGTTTTCTAAACATCACTTTTAATTTCGCAGTTGCAATCATTGCAAAGACGGTGACGGTTTGAAATCTTAAAATATGCCAATGCTCTAAAATGGCGCAGCTCTTAAGAAGTTAAGACACAGGTTTACATTAGCAAGAGCATGATCTACATTTACATTTTACATTGGAAACCGGAATTATCCCTGTCCGGTTTCCAATGTAAAATGTAAATGTAGATCATCCTGTTGCTAATGTAAACCTGTGTCTTAACTTCTTAAGCACTTTCTTAGTTTCTCATTATTTTGGGATTGGAATAGGTGTACACTTTATTCACTGCACCAAGTGTACACTTCGACAGTAGGTTAAGGGAAGAACGGCGATTTTATCGCTAGTACTATACAGTGATGTGTTATGCTAAATTTCTTATAAGGTTGCATGAAGCTTTTGAAATTTATTCGAAATAATTGTTAAATCATGTGGACAAATTGTTTTCAAGAGGATATCTTGTTTTAACTAATAGAATGAGAATGACTTCATTTGAATAGGAGAACAATCTGGCCCCAGTAAATGTAATAAATTGTCATGAAGGCTAGTATAGTATATTTACCAATTCCAAATCTTTTGACTCAGTCTAATGTCAACAAATCTTGGTTTGTCTTCATTATTTCAGTGGCGCAATATTTCAAACCATGGTACGAAGATGCGCCACAAGCAACTAATAGACAAGCTTTCTAAAGATCCCAAAGTCCGAGCAGCTAAACATCGCGGCCCTCCTATGATGATGACGAGAGATGATGATGGTGAAGTCTGGTCTTCGGCATCTGGCTCTTCGGTGAGTCAGGCGTCTATATACTAGATCAGTGCAAACGCACACGCATTCTATGGCACACATGTTCGAACGTAATAAAGTGTCATATATTAAATTGGAGAAGGGTTGACAGGTTGGGAAAGCAAAGAGAACATAAATCCCAGCCTGAAGGGCTGGGGGCGACAAAACTTTTCACCTGCTGATGACGACTGCAGCTAATTTAAAGTTGTTACCTTAATCCACGACGCGTTTCGTCCTTCTAGGACTCATCAGGCAGATGGTGGCCACTAAAAATCAGCTAACTACATGCAAACAAAACTCACAACACACAACCAAACCTGTGGTAGGGCCACGCAAGAAGCAAATTCTGCATGCATGTTGTCATCATCAGCAAGGTTACTTCAAACACCATTCATACTGAGCCACACCGTCAGCACAACCAGTAAGGGGGCTTCCCTCCCTACTCTATGCTCGGGTGACAAAACATCCATGAACTCCAACCCTGGGAGAAAGCTGCCCCTTCTGTTGCTTGGCCAGGGTGCCTCTTCATTCATACTTAAAAAAAATTATATACATACAAAATAATAAAAATAAATAAAATTAAGAAAAAAGGGGTTAGAGATAGGAAAGGTGGAAAGTCACACAACAGCACAACCAGTGACGGGGCTTCCCTCCTAGACTCTGGTGCTTGGGCGACAAAACAACCATGTCTTAACCTGGATTTGAACCAAGACCCGTGGCAACGAGAGAGGCTGCCTTACTAATTGTGACTGTGAATTAAATTAAATTAAATTAGCTGCAGTCGTCATCAGCAGGTGAAAAGTTTTGTCGTCCCCAGCCCTTCAGGCTGGGATTTATGTTCTCTTTGCTTTCCCAACCTGTCAACCCTTCTCCAATCTAAGTAGCGGATAGGCATTTTTCACTCTAGAACTAAAGTGTCATATAGTATATTTACCAATTCCAAATCTTTTGACTAAGTCTAATGTTAACAAAACTTGGTTTTGTCTTCATTATTTCAGTGGCGAAATATTTCAAACCATGCCACGAAGATGCGCCACAAGCAACTAATAGACAAGCTCTCTAAAGATCCCAAAGTCCGAGCAGCAAAACATCGCGGCCCTCCTATGATGATGACGAGAGATGATGATGGGGAAGTCTGGTCTTCGGCATCTGGCTCTTCGGTGAGTCAGGAGTCTATATACTAGATCAGTGCACACGCACACACATTCTAAGACTCACATGATCGAACATACAACTTCGTTAGAATTCGTCTTTCCGTACTAATCTACAAACGGAACGAATTTTTATAAATATAAAGTTTTTTTTTCCATTTTTCCACCGCTTTTTTTGCACTAGGGCGAGGTGATTTTGATTTCTCTTTATCATCAAAATCTGAACCTCAAAAGATATAGGTATCAGCGGCGCTGCAAATACATTCATTTTCTCATTACTTTCAAATCGAACCCTTCGTTGAGAGAAGAATATGGATCAAGGAAATCCTCATGCACTCGACATTTAACTCTTACCTATGGAGTACCACAAGGTTCTATTCTTGGACCACTCATATTTTGTATTATTTACATTATTGACTAACAAGACCATCTTACATCAGGCTCATTTACGAATTATATGTCTACCACGAGTAATATAACTACAGTCCCTATAAATAGAAACGTATATATTTTGTGCTGTTAGATATAGACAGGCAACACACGTATCTACTGATGTTATCAAACTGATCTTGTAAGAGCTTGTCCCTCTATGCTTAAAAACTCGCCTTCTTAGCCTACTCAATCTTGTTTTTAGCAGATGAACTTAATTCGAAATATGCAAGTTTTACCGCGACCACAGTAAGTGACACAAGCCCCAGCCCAGGGAAGCTAGATATCGAAATATCATCATCATTATCCATCGCAGTTTCCTGCTTCTGGCAGGGTCAGCTTGGGTTTTGCAACCAAATTTGTTCCTTCGTTCTGTCCTCCCACAATCGTATCTCTTCCACATCTTCCCAGCTCTCTCTTCTTGTCCTTCCATCTATTTCTTTACCTCCTTCATCTTCTTCTCCCTTCACCATGATGTTACCATCGAAATCCGTTAAGTATCATACAATTTTTGATATTGTTAACAGTAAATGTGTATTATTCTTATAGACCAACTGAAATAGCTTTTTTTTATTCCTGGCATTGAGGACTGGATATGTAGGCCTACTATGATATATTTCTTCTTCCACCCACATGGAATGACTGCTTTGTCTGACCTGCCCTTGCTATCACAATCTCCCGATGTTCGTTTCAGGAGTCCAGCAAAAGAAATTCGGAGACCAACCCACATCGCTCGAGCTCTTGCACATTATTTTGGTCTCGTCAGGACAAAGACAGTTCAACCTTCTGCCCCTCGAAGAGCTACGATATCCTAGTGGACGAAGACACTAGATCGGCGCGCGCATTTAGCGGCGATGTGCAGCTGGAAGCAAGACGAGCACAGACTCGGCGTCGGGGGCCAGCGGAAGAGTCTAGAGGAGTGGACACTGAACACTACAGCCCGACGCGTGATTCTTTCAAGAGACCGAGATACACTTTGGAGGAAGGTAAATATATGACAGACTGTCGGATGAGCTTTGGCTGACTTATTTTCAGAAGCGAATTACCAATCTAAAAATCATTTGATTTACTTATCCGGAGAATTTGACATACATTTTGGAGCACTTGCATGGAGCTTCAATTTTCACACTCGTTAATTATTTAAAACTAGAAATTGCTTAAAAGAGGATATTCTAAGTGTGGAAAAGGCGTATCGGCTAGTTAGATTGGAGAAGGGTTGACAGGTTGCGAAAGCAAAGAGGACATAAAACCCAGCCTGAAGGGCTGGGGGTGACAAAACTTTTCACCTGCTGATTACAACTGCAGCTAAAATGATGTTATCTTAATCCGCGACGCGTTTCGTCCTTCTGGGACTCGTAAGGCTGATTGTGGCCACTAAAAATCAGCCTGTGGTTTGGTTATGTGTTGTGAGTTTTGTTTGCATGTAGTTAGCTATTTTTAGTGGCCACCATCCGCCTGACGAGTACTAAAAGGACGAAACGCGTCGTGGATTAAGATAAAAACTTTAAATTAGCTGCAGTGTTGTCATCAGAGGTGAAAAGTTTTGTCATGCCAAACCCTTCATGCACGGATTTACGTTCTCTTTGCTTTCCCAACCTGTCAACCCTTCTCCAATTTAAAAGGGGATATGCACATGTCTCTGTTACACAACATTTCTACACTTTACGATCATATTACTATAGTTTAAGAAATGTTTCCATCCATCTTCTACGGCTTAAGGTGACCCCTATTAGCTCGTCGATAGATTTGTGTTGACATGGTTGGCTCTGTCCGCTTTAATCTAAAGTCTCCCACTGACAATCGGTTCTGTGACGAGTACATCACCCAAAATACGAATGTATATTTTTATGTGAATTGTGTATCTGTAAGCAGGTGTGAAAGAAAAGGTACACGTCATGGGCCCAGGGTAGAATTTGTGTATATTGTGTGTTTTAATTATTAACACAATGACCATGTTGGCTTGTTTCAGAAGAGAGCGGTAACGTTTTTCAATATCAAACCGAAGACTGGAACTCACCAAGAAGACTAAACACGCGTAAACATTCTGATACGAGTGTGCGGTCGTCCCGCAAGACTCCCGGCCACACCCGAGCTTCACAGAGCAGGACGAGACTTAACCCCAAGAGACGCAACAACTACCGGGTGGGAAGCCACGAATCGGGGAGTTCAGAAGGCGAGAAGAGTTCATTCCATCGCCGACAAGCGAAGCTTCACATGATTGACGAAGACAAGCCCGTGAATCCCTGGTCGTGGTTAGTCTACGGTGACGTCACGACGAGTTGTTACGAAACTAAACGATCACAACCGAGGCGTCAAGAAACGAATCCCAAGAGGACTGCGATGACCGAGCTTTTACAGGCGCGTTCCTTGAATTCGTCTTCATCCGATGACAAAAAGGAAGCATTCAACTTTTCAAAGTCTGTTCTTACAAAGGAAAGGGCGCGTCCTTCCAAGGCAGAAAAAACACGACATGATCCAGTGTATAGCTTAATCTGGATGGAAAACCTTAATGATACCTCGTCACATCCTGTAGACAAGGTTGGGCAGAAAAAACAATCTAGGCCTATAGCAGATGAATATTTTGATGTTTGTTATTCTAGAATTGGACAAACTCCCGTGGTAGAACATTACAGCAAGAAGTATAAACGGCCACCAATGCACATATTGAACTATACAAGCGAAGCAGAGTATCCTCATTACAGATTCGGAACTGTTGATCCAAAACCAAACAGAGGTGATGTCGAGACTGTATGGAAAGCAAACTTTGAAAGTAATGACTTCAAATCGTCTACTTCGTTTCATAGACCTCGTTTATCGTCATTGGCAAAAAACACAGACACGTCTAAAACAGAATTTACAACCGTTTACGATTCGAATCCGGATTTCAGGGACGATTCGTGTGTGATGCACAATAGCACAACAAACGATGAATTTGATAACTTCAAATCGTCAACTTCGTTTCATAGACCTCGTTTATCGTCCTTGGCAAATAACACGGACACGTCTAAAACAAAATTAACAACCATTTACGACACGAATCCGGATTTCAGAGATGACTCGTATGTATTGCACAATAGCACAACAAACGATGAATTTGATAACTTCAAATCGTCAACTGTTATTATTGAGTCCAAATCATCATCGCCATCAAATGATAGTTACCACACAGAAAACAATAATAGATCCCGTGGAAAAAAACCTAAATTAGAAGGGTATTCAAATTCGTCACCTGATGTATCAAATTACGAGATTGCATTTGAACCGAGGCAACGAATACAATCCGAAAACGTTGAGCGTTCTAAAAGGACAAATGGTAATTACCAACATACGGCATATGAAGATTCACGTAGTCAAGATAGAGTTGATGTCCTGTACGAACCCAAAAATAAAAGTCTTAAAAAACCTTCGAAAAACTTTGATAAGGCAAATGGTGTAAATAGCCCATCTTCATCATCAACGAGTACACGTATGGCATCGTCGACAGTTAGATTGGCAGTGCCGTTGTTAAGATCGACTGAGACGCAGACATCTACAATCATTGTAACTACTGCTGAAAGAGACCAGGATCTGGCTAGACAGAAATCTCAGCTAATTAAGCAAACGCTTATATACTGCATAAACGATCGCAAACAAGTTACTACAAGTTCACAATTTCCGTCCCAGGCAATCAAACAGTCCGACGGGATTTCTATGAAAGAAACGTCTTCTGGGAGTCAAGGTTTTGTAATCTCGGAAGGCGTTGGGACATCGGATCTCGAAGTCTATATAGAACAACAAAAAAGAAAGGAATATGAAAAAGCTTCGAAAAATAAGGATAGTAAGGAAAACCATAGGTCACGCAAGGCAAAACAAAATACAACTCCTTCGGAATATATGAAATGGGGTACAGGGCCACCCGTTTTCTCAGGCCAATATGCAAAGTCGGGCAAAGACACTTCTCCTCCTAAGAAACCTGTCAACAATGATGGCGACGGCCGATCTGCTTCTTTCCATGACGTCAATGCATGCCCAACTCGAGGGAATTGGTATCAAAATTCTTCCGACAGTAGCGCAAAGAACAGGATCTTTAGTTACCCTAAGTTGGAAACTTGTCCCAGGTGGAAACACTATGTGAACCGTATTTCACAGAACGCGACTGAACGCGGGGAACGCTTTCTGAAAACCTTTAAAGAAAAACGAATATCTTTAGAAAAGTCTGGCGAAGACTTTGAGGTCAAACGTGACGTAAGTTCTAGAAACAAGAAGAAGAACTCGGCCAGAGATGCAAGACCTAGAACCTATTCCGAGGAACATGTGAATGATATCTCGGAAGAAGGTTCTCTAGCGGCACTAGATGGCAGCTACCAGGTCGTGGAACAAAAGGGGAATGAACAAAACGACAACAAAAAGCAAGCCAACGTGCCAACAGCCAGCACAGTCAAGGTGAACTTCGACGGCAGCGGTCGAGCAACCGTTGAATGGGGCCCATCGGGTAAAGAGGTGAAGAAAACAGACTCCGGTAAAGAAAGAAACCCTAAAAAAGGCAAAGACGGAGAATTGAAAGAAGAAGTCAAAAACAAGATTGTGAAATGGTCGCTGGTTCACATAGAAGAGTACAATGAAGGTTCAAAGGTATTTACATTCACAAATTCGGTTGCTAGAAAACCGTTTTTCGCCAAGACTGAGGTCTATGTCGTGTTTGTTGTTCCTCCTCGTGAAAAGACAGAGTCAGAGTCAGACACAAAACAAAAGAAAAGCAAGACCAAGACCAAATCCAAAGAAAAGAAGAAGAAGAAGAAGTAGGTGGTTCGAGCCTACAGTATCAACAGCGCTGAGAAATAGCCGCCACTGCATTCCGCACAATCTGTTCTAAAAGCTAAATGATTGAGCCAAACACATATACTCCTTCCAACCTTTTACGCTTATCTGCCATTTCCAAATAGCCTCAATAAAGACATTTAAAGCAAACGATTTTGTTCATAGGCCTTGATTATTGTTTATAAGTCTCAGTGTGAGTTAAATCCAGTTCCCAAACCCATTCCACGCCCGTAGTGTCAACATCATTTCAAATTCCGAAACAGACGTTGAATGTTACACTACAACATGGTGCAAATTGATGGGGGGATGGGAGCGATTTCCCCCGTTTGGTAATTTCATCCCTAACTCTGTTTACTGAAAGGTATCCTTGCCGGGGATTGATAAATCCCCACCTCTGGATTCCTATCTCATCTCATAACATATCTAGTGACTTTATCTCGTAGAGTTATACTTGGCCTCACCTATTTGAGGGTAGTGCTAATCCCTCAAAGAAACTAAATTTACAAACAGCCGACTCATGTACCTTTTATACCTTCGTCACAACTTTGGACCCACTACTAAGATACAATGTATCTCGACGTTGCCAAATAGAAATCAAAACTAACAATGTGGTCCCGCGACACATTTAAATTACTTTTCTATTATATTGAACGGAGTGGAGCCTCCATATCGGCATCGCTGTCCGAAGTCTGAGGCGCACGCCTAGCGAAATTAGGGGATGACAGCTTACAAGACTACTTATTCCACTCGAATGAAGAGCGGCGAAATGGGCACTGCCCACAAATTGTCGCAGAAAAGTATAATAATAGATAATGCGTCAATTTACACATATTCCTAGCCACGAAGTGTTTGTACATTAAAAACCAAACCAATGGACTCTTTTTATCCTTTCAAAATAATACCTCAGATCGCTTCTCAGGCCACCTCGAGGGCAATAATACCTCAAAAAAATTTGCCTCCGGCGGCTGGAGCTTTGCCCCAGAACCCGTACAGCCCATACAAGTAATATACTTGGCCATCCCCCCCTCTGCCAAGCCGTCAATTCACACCCTGCACTACAATACTGTTTTCATGCCGAGCGGACAGCGACCGATTGGCTTATTTAGCACTGTAGTTGTTGATTTGACAACATTAATAGGCCATCTACTGATGTCACTCAGGAAAAGGATAAACAGACATCAGAGTAGTAAGCACTACAATATTCTATCAAAAGTTAAATCATGTTAATGTTTAAAATTACATGATACAAATAAAATACAAAGATTTGTTTTTATTAAACGCAATGTAAGTTTATTAATTCTTCTTGTGCACTTAAATCATCTCGCCCATTCTCGTAGGGTTCGTTTCTTAACTTTGCCAGTAGCAGTCTTGGGAATAAAATCAACGAATCTGACTCCCCCATGCAACCAGTCGAATTTTGGCAATTTAGCTGAAAAGAAAAAGTAACGTTAAGCGAAGATCACTGAGAGAAAAATTTCACAAATTAATGTAAGCAATAACACAAAAATTAGCCGTCCAAATTGCAAACTTTCAAGGATCCTTTTAAGTTTGAACTTGTATTGTCAGGTAGCAAAAGTTACAGAAGGCATAAGACTTATTTTAAAATTGAAATTCTTACTCCAAGTTAACTGGTTTACACAATCATCTTGGTTCTAGAACAGCTTTAAGCACACATGGCCTGGGGCTCGGTTAAGATCCACATGTGACAATTTTAATTACAAGATATCACCAAAGATTAAGATTGATTAAGATTGATATCACTCTTTGCATTTTAAAGCTTGTTATTGAAGCATAAACTTAAGCAATTGTGAAATCCTGCGAAACAGACAGAAAAAGAGAGTGACAGGTACTCACGTACTAAAGGGCAGATGCTCTATCTGTCACTCTCGCATTTATTTTTAATATTGTGTTCAAATGATACATGCAAATAAATGCAAATATTAATAAAAATAAATAAAATAAAAATGCACATGATGTCGTGCTCCAGCTAGAATACCTTCCACAAGTTCCTCCAAGTCCCGTGCGCTGACGTCGCCGCCCGGAGAACGCACCACGAAACCTGTTGCTCGCTCAAGGTCAGCCTCGTGGAAGATGCCGACAATGGCGACATCTTGGACCTCCGAGTGACTCAGTAGAACCTCCTCGATGTCCATCACATTCACCTGGTTTACATAATAGGAGAGATATGTAAATTGGCACACAAGCGCTTAGGATCTCTTTTCGAGTGTGCGAGGGGGGGTGGGGATTATTTTTGCTTTCTCGTGATTGTCACAGATAGCCACAAGTCGTCTCTTAGCTCCCATCACCCAAACACTGAACACACCCAAGTAAATTGAATCCACATAATTAGAGGTTGTTGTTGCCGTGGTGACGTACGTCGTGACACAGAAAAAGTTGGGGGGGGGGGGGCGGCAATTCTCACCATTCCTCAACCTGTTTACTAGGAGATGCCTCGTGCGATACAATACAACTACAGGTGTAGGGGGTGGAGGTGAGTGCAAACCTTGCGTTTACTTTTCAAAAAATGCGTTTGCAGCCACAAGCCACCATCAAAACGTAAACCTATCCCACCTCATTTAGGTGACTTGAATAAAAAGCAAGTTCTAAAATCAAAACTTACGTTGTGGGATAAATGTGTGTTAAGTCGAAGCTTTGTGAATTTAAAACAGCCCCCAACCAATCAGAATTGCGTATTATTACGCCTAGAGTGACTTGAAGGGTCACGTGACTACCAAAACGTACGTTTTGAACCAAATGCAAGTTTTCAAAATCACAACGTACGGTCAAAACGTACGTTTCCACCCACGGCTGACTTGTGGTTTGATAATTTGTAAATAGTGATTTAAAAACTTGCATTTGGCTCAAAATGTACGTTTTGGTAGTCACGTGACCCTCCAAGTCACTCGTTTTCAGAGGTGACTGCAAACGTAACTTTTCAAAACTTGGGACCCTGTTAGCACACCTCTAGGCTGGCCGGACGTCCAGAAAAAACGAAAAAGGGACAGAATGCTCAATCCACCTCATGGCCAACGAGCCTAATGAGAACAAACCAGGTAACGAATAGCACGGGATCGTAACACTCACTTGAATCTCTTTGTACTTGATGAGCTCCTTAACTCTGTCCCTGATGTAGAGGAAGCCGTCCTGGTCAAAGTACCCTACGTCCCCGGTGTGTAAGAAGCCCTCGGCATCAAACATGGCCCGGGTCGCGGCCGGGTTGTTGCGGTAGCCCTTCATGGCCGAGGGGTTTCGGAAGCACAACTCGCCTTCTTGGCCCCGGCCCAAGAGTCGACCCGTGGACACGTCTATCACCTGTTTAACGAGAGCAACCCCATTTAGCCATTTGATAACAAAATCAGACCATAGCAGCCGGTTCACGCTCTTTTGGACACCAGAATCAGACGCTGAGTGCTAAGTTCAATCCCTTCAGTTTTATTAGGTTGTGTGCTAAATTTGTTTAATGAATAATGAACTGAGTCTTACTTTTGCATCGACATTCGTGTGCAAAGTTCCTGAGGTGCCGGTTTTACCAATGACTTCGTAAGCAGGTTTGGCCACTCCAAGACACTCTGTGAGTCCGTATACCTGGAAGAAAAACCAGGAAATAAGTTCAACCATCATCATTCCGAACTTTGCAATAAAATATCATCAGAAGGAAGTCTCATCAGCCGGTAAAATAAAATAATAAGAACCCAAAATCGGACATTACTGTGAACACATTTAATATGTGTTTGCATAACTATTTTAGGATAAAATACAATTATTTGTCCCTCTTGCCTGTGACATCTTCGTGCCGATTCTCTTCTGCGCGAGTTCATACATCGCACGACATGTTGGTGCCCCTCCGAAGCCGATAGAGCGCAGGCTCGTCGTGTTGTATAGTTCCACATCCGGCCACTTGGCGAGCGCTGCTACCTGACCGGGCCCGAGCATGGCATAGTTCACCTGGAATCGCAACACGAATACACTGTCAAAAGGGCTCGACCACAACTAATCATTCCGAGGTATTGTTTGCTCAAATCCTGGCCGAAGAATGGAGCCAGACGAGGGTACTTGGGCAACTCCTCGAGGAAAGTTTATTATTATCATCTCGACGAATCCTTACTTATAAAACAATATTGATAACATTTTGTAACATTGAAAATGGAATGAGGGTTTAGAAATTCACCAAGGGAATAAAAAGACACACAAAAAGAAGAAAAAAAGTTCAGGGTTGGAATGGACAGAAGTAACTTCTGTTTGAATAAGGGTTGACCTATACATTGTGATAGTGTAGAAGGATAAAATGTTAAGTTAATTTGTGTCTTGTACCACAAAAGGAAATAGAGCATGAACAAATCTTGCTTACCTTGAACTTTTCAACTGTGTGGAAAAATCCTTTTTCTGAAAATTCCTTCAGAATAACTTGCTTCACACCTCTGCTTATGATAATGAACTGTGCCATCTGCACCGTGACCCAGTAGGGACCAGACATGTTGAGGGCGACTTCTCGATGCTCTAGCGGTGACTCGCTGAACCTGAAAAACCAATATATCACTAACTATCTATATAATTATATCAAATGAAATCGCAATACCTAGTACAAACAAAAAAACAAACTGGAAAGTTAAATATCTGGGCAATACCCAATTTGTGCATGAGTGAAGTATAATGGGTAATTCTATTTGGAACCTAGTTCACCAACTTTTTGGTTCGGTCGGCAAC
This sequence comes from Sweltsa coloradensis, assembly GCA_024449915.1. Taxonomy (NCBI): domain Eukaryota; kingdom Metazoa; phylum Arthropoda; class Insecta; order Plecoptera; family Chloroperlidae; genus Sweltsa; species Sweltsa coloradensis. The sequence goes on along the minus strand of JAMZAV010000892.1, from coordinate 207,377 downwards.
AACATTAGAGACTTTTCACATAGTGCCTATTCACGCTAGTGCAATTCACTTGATAAGATACATTCTACGCTACCACAGAAATGCACTTTTGAGGAACTCAATATTTGATAAATATTTCACGACCAAAAACGCTTCCCAAAAGCTCAAATCTACTGGCGCACTTATAGCAATTACTAATGGCCACAATCCTGTTAACAAAATCTCCGGATTCCTAAATTAGTTGTAATGGTAACTATAACAATTCAAAGAGGAAATTTAAATTTATCTTGGCTCCACGAAGTCCCGCCGATCATGTGGTGCTGATGCCCAAGCGCAATGTATTAGGTCATTGCACGTCCAAAACTCAAGGTGAATCATTGGTAAATGTTGAAACAAATTAATAACGTTACCAGTAAAGATGGAAGTCTTTCATGAGATAGATCGCATCGTGTGTCAACTCGATACCCTTGGCTCTACCCGAGGTTCCACTGGAGCACAATACGAAGGCCACGTGACTGGCAGGATCCGGTACCTTTCCTAGGTGGAATCCGGGGAGGTCCTGGGAACACAAAGGATAATATTACACCTTGCCATCCATAAGAGCAAGAAGGCGTGACATCGCATTGGAACAAGTGTCAGGCATAGTATAGCAAAAGCGTCAATATAACCTAACACAGATTGTATAAATCAAATGTAGAAGAGAGATCATCTTCACCACAACAACTCTTCTGCACTTGATGCATTTTGCCTTTCATCCATTGCTTGGATCTAGAAAAAGGCGATGTGAGTATAAAAGAAGAATGTTGGTGTAAATAAAAGTTTAGATTTGTGTCTGGCATTTAATTTAAATTTCGTACTGGGTGGTTTTCTTAACGATTATGAGAACACAATATAACATTTACAGTTACTGCCGTGTAAGTGGTGGTGAATTGATGAAGGGTTTTGGCAGTAGTTATAAAATATATAGAAATTGTGTTAAAAAACTCTCCAATTTAGATTAAGAAATTGTCTAAAAGACAACATTTTTCAGTGTGCTTGCAAGATCACACACCACTTACCCTGCTTGGATCCCCCAGCACCTGAACCATGGTCGCCATGGTGACTAGAGTAACGGTGGAGTTGGTGTGGTCGATGGCTTCGGTCAGGGCAGCTTCAGCCGCGGGGTTGCAGATTATCAAGCTGGGAGCGACAGCATTTAGGTGGTGGACCATCTCGCCTGGAATACATGTGGGACTACATGATTGTGATAAATATTTATTTCTAAGAATGGAGCCAATATTATTTTTGTATATTTAATTTAGATATTGGTAGCTTATTTGTGAATAAAAATTATAATTTTTTTAACAGTAAAAAATATAATTTTTAAAGATTTACGTTTTATTGTAGTTGGGTTGGCATTGATGAACTTCGACGACAGTAGGCCCTACATGCTTTTTATATAATTTATAGAAAAATTTTAATGATATCGCGTAAGTGCACCCTTGAAAAGGACAAACCAAATTGTTAATTTTAATCAGAAAGATACACTTTGGAAGTGCATGTTGCAAATATCAAAAACAATGTTTTCCTAATAATAAACTGTGATGTAGTAAGTGAATGCTGGGAGTCTCTTACTGGCTTCGTATTGGTAGTTGATGGGAGCCATGGTTGCACCGACGAACAGGGTCCCCAACATGATAGGAGTGAACTCCAGCGTGTTACCGCAGCAGATCATGACGGTGTCTCCCGAGTCCAGGCCCTGCTCCCTCAGGAAGGCGGCGACCCTCTTCCCCTGGATGAGCAGGTCCGAGTAGGTCCGCACCTCCAGTCCCCCCTCAACCTTAAGGAGAAAGTAACTTTGTTGAAGGAAGCCCATTGTAGCTTACACACATTAGTTTTGACTTGTGATACGTTCTTCCCTCGATGAACTGCGATTCTCTAAGAACTGGCAACCATATGTTGAACATGGTGGCGTTATTTATCACAATTAACGCGGACTTACAGAATCACCCAGCTGGTCTCCTCTTAATCAATGGGAAACAACTTTACTGAGGGAAACTCCAATCTTTGTTGGGAGAACACATTGGTTCAGCCCTGTAAGATCTTCATAAGTAATCAGGTTCCAGATTCGAGTCCTGTCATGACCGGCAATCCTGACTGAAGGTTTTGTTTTATGTCGGTCATTAATACGAATGCAAGAGATTGAAACCTCTCAAACAGCCCTCAGACATTATTTAACAATGCCCTATCCACAACATACCTTGTAACACGTGGAGAGGGGCATACATTCCACCCTACAACGGGTTTCCATCATGACCGGTAAATAAAATAAAGACGTGTTAGGGTGGATGTGAAATTAACTTGTTAAAAGGCCCGTTTGAAATGTATCAATCCCTAGCATTCGCATTGAGGTCTAAAGAAACGCTATCTAGAAAAAAGCGTTCAGTCAGGATTTAAGATGACGAATATAGTTTGCACTTCTTGATTAGAAGTCTCGAAGTGCACTACGTTTGAGCTACCTGTGTCTGTGACCTTGGAGTACAAAACAAGCGGGTCACCTGGATAATATTCCCATTTTCATTACTAGAAGTTTGCAAACACTTTTTTTATTATTAATTAGGTTTTTGATCTATTATTTCTTATTTTCCTCAGCTTCCATTTTTATTTGTGAATGTGTATTGTTTACATTATATTTGTTCAACAATTGTACAAATCTGAATGTCAATAGCAATTAAAAGCACAATACTAAAAATATCGAGTGAAACATGGATAACTCTTAGGTTACAAATCAATGGTAAAATTCGAGTAGGAGAAATAGCATAACATTTGTGTCATCAGTTCACTCGCTTCGTTTGCTAGGCTTATCTAATTAATAATACCCGTGAACGTAGGCGGCAAGCCTATACTTTGTTTGAAGATGCTTAGTGCGCTCTTATCAAAAGTTAACGTAACTCCTCGAATAGCATAACTGTCAAATAATGCATACTCAGAGGAAAACAACTCAATATAATCGTCAAGCAACTAAGTCTTGTCAGATTCATTTGTGTACTGCAGAAAGACGTAACCCGTGAAGGTCTCGAGGGTGTTTGCGAGAGGTTTATTGTCTTATACTAGCTTACCCGTCGCGCGTTGGTGCGACGTTGTTGTGTTGTTGACGTGGAGGAGTTACAACAAAATGGATATCATAGAAACCTTCCCCGTGAAAAAATACGTATATGTGCCAAGTTTCATGGAGATCGGATGAATATATAAAAACGAATGTATCTTCTTTGCAGGCACCGATCACCACGTGAAGGTGTTACAATTAAATGGATAGCATAGAAACCTTCCCAGTAAAAAAATACATATGTGTGCCATGTTTCATGGAGATCGGATAAATGGTGTAGTAATGCATAAAGGATAAACAGACATACAGACTTACAACATTCGTTTTTCTGAACACAAGCTGCACTTTGCAGCATGTTTGCACTTTATTCGCAAACAATCGAGTTTACGATGTTTGTGTGCATCGTCCTTGCACAAGGTTAACACCGTCTGTGTGTTTACTACTTATAATGGGATGACTGTTCAAACAAACAAGATCAAAAAGAGGGACCGAAGCTAGTTAATCAATAGATCGTCGAAGAAGAATACTTCATTAAAATAATTCGCCGTGCGTTGATAATTTTGGTGGAGGATGTTTATATTTAATACAATTCAGTTGTTAAAAAATCCATCCCGATCGGGGTTCGAACCCGAGTCTCCCACATTCCAGTTAGGCGCCTCAGCCAACTAGACCACCAAGATGGTAAATATATTTTACTTCTGAATTGTAGTTGCATTATATATGCAACGAATATCTGTTGCCTTTGAACTGACCAAAAAAAATTATTTATAATGTCGATACCTTACGCAGGTATGAGCAAGGGATTATTTCTCAATCTGGTTTGTCTGTAAACACTCCCGTCGGTGGAGTTGTTGTGCCAGGTAGATTTAGCACAAAATAGATTCGTTGCCAGTTTGCGCGTACAGTAATGGTTTAGATGCCGGGTCATGAGTTATCAAACTTTCTGGGGTTCCAGTTCCTCACCCCTTCTTCAGACGTGAGTTAGCTGAAACCATTTTTCAAAGGTGCAACAACTTCGTGTCTGTTTGTTACATTCGCAGGGTTGAAAAACAAGATTGGAGAATAGCATCCCGTCTGAGTAAAGCTTGTATTGATATTGTGCAAGTTCAATGCTTCAAGCTGGACAAAGTGTTTTTACGTATTTATACAGCGCAATTGTAGAAAGGCACATACATGGCATTATGTGAAGATCTAAATTTTCTGGCTCGACTGTCTTTTTTATTTTTTTGTTAGGGTGAAATACGATTCAAAGTATAGCAGTAGAAAAAAAGCTAAAGGACCAAAAATCTCATGGATCAAGGGAACAAAAAAAAGGATTCGCGAAACGGTCAAGTAATTTGAAAATGCAATGCAGCTTAACCCTTTCTTTACCAAGCAAAGAATTGACTAAAACGGTGAGTGTTTACACTGATTCACCACAGAATTAAATCCAATAAAGAATGTGCATTATTTGTTTAAATATGAAGGATTTTTGGATGAGCGTAGCGCGCGAAGCGAGTGAAGCGAAGATTCCATTCTACTACACTGGAGAAAAAAATCCGGAATGTTTTTTTTTTTTTTCTTTTGTATTTTTGTCTGTTTGTCCACACGATTCCGGCTAAACCCATCTCCGATTACGATGAAATTTTATGGAGGCATTCGAAATCTCTGAACTTAGAACTGCCACGTTTTGAGCGCAATCGGAAATTTTTTCTCAAAAATCGCAATTTTACGATTTTTTCGATTTTTAAAAAATTTCTTCGACTTATAACACCTACATGCTTTATCCGATTTAATGATTTTTGCACAGAACCTTTATTTCAAAGAATTAAGATATTCTTGTGAAATTTGAGCGCAATGAAAAAATATTTATCATAAAAATCGAAATTTTACGGGTTTTTTTCTTTTTTTAAACAATTCTTTGATTTATAACACCTACATGCTTTATCCGATTGAAATGATTTTTTCGCAGAACCTTTAATTTTATGAATGAATATATTACTGTTAAATTTGAGCGCAATCGAGAAATTATTTCTTTTAAAAATTTCAATTTTACGATTTTTTTTAACAATTACGATTTATTAAAAAAAAATTAAAAAAATAAAGTTAGTTTTTTATTTTATTTAATTTAATTTAAAATTTTTAAAATTTAATAATGATTTTTCCACAGAATAACAGAAATTTTACACAACACATGGCAGCTCAATGCACCAATTACGCTCATCCAACAACGCGGCGGGACTTAAGCGTTTTCCTAGTAGGATTTTTTTTTTATTTTCAATATTCACCACAGTTAGTTTGTCCTTTTTTTAAAGACTTCAAATTCAAGAATCAGAATCCTTCAATTACTTAACGAAAATCGGTACAAAATGGTAAAATTTTGCGATTTATATACCATTTTCAATTACATTTTTTAAACTCTTATTCTGCTTAAAAAGTTGTACATGGTGTTAATATATTGTCATAATGTGAAGTGGCTTATCTCTATGTGCTCAGTAGCATTGGGGCTTTAGTTCCTATTTTGGAGCTATATTCCTATCCAATTAACAATAAAACAGTTGTACTTTTAATTTTCTGTCAGACGAGAAAAGGTTTCAATCAATAAATAAATAAATTCGTATTTAGAGTCTACCCACTCAGGCACAGAACTATCCAGTAAGCGTCGACACAATCGACGATCGAACAATGTCCAACTAGAGACCGATTCCATTCGCAGACAGTGCCAGAATCAACAAGGCTGATTCGGAACAACCTTAGAATTGATCATGTGACTCGTTGCTATAGGACGGCTCCAAAGTCACCGTTTACACATTCCTTAGCCTAAAACTAATGAACTTTAGTCCAAAAAAGTTATTTAGTGGGAATGGAACCCTGGACCAAAACAAGGTAGTACCCACCTCTTGTACTTGTGCCTCCAGATCGCCATGCTGCTCCAGCCGTGTAAGGTAGTATTCCCCCAGGGACGTGGAGGAAGGCTGGGGATGCCTAGGTCCTCGGACGATCAAATCCTCGTCACTCATCCTGTCTTCGGGGACCTCGATAAGAGTAGTGAGCCGAGAGCCAGGCAGTGAGCTGACTTCATGGCCGAGGTTCCCCTCCCCTCCCCCGCCTAGACTGCCGCACCACGAAGCAACGGCGGAGATAGCTGCATAATATGTCTTACAACACGTTTAGTATGGGAGCATGTGTAGTTCCATGTCTTTTTGAGTAAAACCTATGTCTGTGGTGGCAATCGATTCGTATTGAACCGAACAATTTTGATGGTGCCGAACTGTTTTTTTTTTCGAGACATGCCATGTCCAAAACAAGATGTCCGCCATAATTCAAATTTGTTACTCATATTATAATTATATCTTTGTAAGTACATGTCCGATTTTACTTTGAAAGGTGGCATTTTCACGGAAATAATTTGAGGTTTAGTTTAAAAAACAAACTTTTCACCTCACTCGTTATGGTAATTGATCTTTTGGGTTACCTACTAGATCAAAAAGCTTTTACAATTTCTATGTTGTATTTTTCGTGCGATATTTCTTAAAGGAGGACCATGGCACTCTGCATGGCGAAGCAAAGTTCATTTTAATCTGAAATGATTAGCGAAAACCGCATTTCTGTAAGTAAACGCGTTCTCTAGTTATTTAGTCTCCCTTTTCCGTCTACTAGTGTGTGACGTCACACTGGCCCAATCACTCAGCCCCGATAGAAGCGGCAGTGTAATATCGCATGGCAGCAAACGTTCATTCTTACATCTGATACGCAATAAAACCCAGGCCCCCAGCATAATCAATTTTTGCGTACACAGAGCTGAATATTCTTTAAAAAGCATGCTTATATCGTTTAGGAGCTTGCCGATATAATTTAATACAAACACATGCGTTTCAACTTTTGTCTCCTGCGCCGCCTGACTCAAGCTCTACGTCTTTAGGGCTGAAGTTGCCTGCAGCTGCCTGATTTCTGTACAAGTGTTTATATTCTGTTGTACATCGAATATATTTATTCTAAGAGCCAATTTACAACATAGTAGGCTCCACAAGTGTAATGTAGGCATTGAGTAATAAATTGTATATCCTAATTCTACAGCAAATACGAGTGCGGTGCTGATAATCAATAATTATTATTTGTTAATCATATCAAAGATCGGCTGGTCTTACAGGGTAAAACCCACTTACCTCTATATGCTCACGTGAATAGATGATGCTTACCTGCCGGATGTTGAGAAGTGAAGTCGGACTAATTTAGCGGGTTTAATTACTGTAGAACTAAATATACAACACGATTAGGGTTTCGATTGAATTCCGCATTGTTAAATCGTTTTGTGAACTTCAACGCAACACACAAAGGCATGTTTGCCGTAAATATGTTAAGTTTTGACCTCCAACATGGCCGCCCCATAAGAAATAACATTGGACACCCAAGATGGCGGCCCCCATCTGCATGGCCCTAGTTGGCTTCAAGGTTGCTGTATAGCATACACAATCCACGTAAGTATAGAGATCAATGGACATTGGACAATGCTGTGGTGATTTGGAAAAGTGGTATAAGTCATTTTTATGAAATTGTTCAGGAGAGCTTAAGGAAGTGAAAATAAATTATACCACTTATCCGAAACACTCATTGCAAAAAACAAAAGAGAGGCGTATCGGTCTTGCATGGTAAAACGGTACCTACAAGTCAAGTTGTATACCGTTTTTCTAAAACATAAACATATGAAATGTTGTCAACAAGTGGACTTGTACCGAATGTCACTGTGCAATAGAGATTGATATTGACTTATACCTGTTTTTCATAATATTCTAGATTTAAAATCAAGAATTGTCATATACATAACTCGTTTTTTGAAAAAAAATGGACTTATACCACTTTTCCAAATCACCACAGATTGGTAAGATCACGGGACAACAGTTCCACTCACACTCTAATTTTTTAATTTAATATAATAATATTAATAAATGTTATTAATTTTATTTTTAATTAATAAATAATATTAATAAAATTTAATATAATATAATTTAATAATAAGCTTTGTATACGTACCAGTGTGTGCAGTTATAGCCTCTATTGACCTGTGACCGATTTGAGTAATATCAACCACTAATCGTACCGAACACAGTTTCTAGAATAAAAAATAGATGTGAATATATTATTATGTAGGTATCTAAAATAATGTATACATACATGTGCTAATAATATAAAATAAATGATACTGAAAATAACAACGGTAGTCTGCTGCTGGTTAGACAAGACTTATGAAATAATGTAATACAAACGGGCGGCAAGTTGGCTTAACTCTTTCAAAGATTGTCGGGTGAACGAACGGACTTACGCTCCCAGTTCCGAAACAGCCGGTAATGAGCGCCGAAGCTTCCCGACGTGGCCCGAACCACGTGGCGCGCATGGTGGGTCGAATCGTGGAGTCAAAAGATAAAACAATGCAACAACAATTTTCATTAAATAATTGCCTAGCCGCCATGATTGCAATCTGTTTGCAGCATGATTGTGCACGAGGTAATTACATAGATTACACTTTTCCGTGAAAAAAGCTCTAAAACTTTCTCAACTTGTTAATACAAGGAAAACGCTTAAGTCCCGCCGCGTTGTTGGATGTGCGTAATTGGTGCCTTGTGCTGCCATGTGTTTTGTCAATTTTCTGTTGTTGTGTGGAAAAATCATTACTTAGTTGAATTTTTTTAAATTAAATAAAATAAAACAAAATAAAAAATTAACTTAAATTTTTAAATTTATTAATCGTAATTGTTAAAAAAAAATCGTAAAATTGCGATTTTTATAAGATATAATTTCTCGATTGCGCTCAAATTTGACACTAATATATGAATTCATAAAATTAAGGTTCTGCGAAAAAATCATTACAATTTGATAAAGCATGTTGGTGTTATAAGTCAAGGAATTGTTTAAAAAAAGAAAATTCCCGTAAAATTTCGATTTTTATGATATATATTTTTATAATTTCTCTCAAATTTCACAAGAATACTTTAATTCATAAAATAAAGGTTCTGTGAAAAAATCATTACAATCGGATAAAGCATGTAGGTGTTATAAGTCAAAGATTTTTTTTTAATCGAAAAAAATCGTAAAATTGCGATTTTTATGAGAAATAATTTTTCGATTGCGCTCAAAAACGTGGCAGTTCTAAGTTCAGAGATTTCCAAGGCCTCCATAAAATTTCATCTCAATCGGAGTATTGGTTTAGCCGGAATCTGCCGGACAAACAGACAAAAATACAAAAAGAAACAAAAAAAGAAAAAAAACATTCCGGATTTTTTTCTCCAGTGTAGTAGAATGGAATGTTCGCTTCGCTCGCGCTACGCTCATCCAATAATATGTGTAATAAAATTAATGTTTCTTGTGATAAATATTTTGGGTGCACTATACTAACTAACTAACAACATTGACATCACGGCTACAGTACCTCCTACACACACCTCTCTCACTACACCCTAGAGATTTATCTCTATGACTAGGAAAACGCTTAAGTCCCGCCGCGTTGTTGGATGAGCGTAATTGGTGCATTAAGCTGTCATGTGTTATGCGAATTTCTGTTGTTCTGTGGAAAACTCATAACTTAGTTGAATTTTTTTTAAATTAAATAAAATAAAATAAAATAAAAAATTAACTTAAATTTTTAAATTTATTAATCGCAATTGTTAAAAAAAAATCGTAAAATTGCGATTTTTATAAGAAATAATTTCTCGATTGCGCTCAAATTTGACACTTATATATAAATTCATAAAATTAAGGTTCTGCGAAAAAATCATTACAATCGGATAAAGCATGTAGGTGTTATAAGTCAAAGAATTGTTTAAAAAAAGAAAAAAACCCGTAAAATTTCGATTTTTATGATAAATATTTTTTCAATTGCGCTCAAATTTCACAAGAGTACTTTAATTCATAAAATGAAGGTTCTGTGCAAAAATCAATAAAATCGGATAAAGCATGTAGGTGTTATAAGTCAAAGAATTTTTTTTTAATTAAATCGAAAAAAATCGTAAAATTGCGATTTCATGAGAAATCATTTTCCGATTACGCTCAAAAACGTGGCAGTTCTAAGTTCAGAGATTTCGAAGGCCTCCCTAGAAATTTCATCGCAATTGGAGTATCGGTTTAGCCGGAATCGTGTTAACAAACAGACAAAAATACCAAAAAAAGAAGAAAAAAAAACATTCCTGTTTTTTTTCTCCAGTGTAGTAGAATGAAATCTTCGCTTCGCTCGCTACGCTCATCCAATTAGGCCTACAGTAATAACATCAATACTGGTTCAAATGAAGAACTAAGACTGCAAAAGAATGTTAGAAGGCATCCTTGCAGTTGCAGATCATTAGGTTTCCGAATGGACGACACATAATATGCAATTTAAATTTATGACATCCCGGCCATTTTATGAAAAAGTTCAATTGAGATAAGATAGTGGCGGGAACGTTTTACAGTTCCTGCATACTCTCATCTCTAATCTCATCTAATCTCATCGATCTACTTAATGTGTTTTAGTTTAGTGTAGTTTAGTCCCAGCTACATTACCCTATTTTGTAGATGTTTTTTTTTAATGTATCATACTTATTACCGTAGGCCTATATATTATATTTTATTAACTTATGTATCTGTAATACCCGGAGATTGAGTGCACTCTCCAGTCGCCATATTATTATACAAAGTATAGGCCTAAACATAATAAGTTTTAAGTTTAACCACCAGATACGTAACCTCCATGTTAAATGTGCTTCGCGGGTTTTTTCGTACTTGTTTACAACAACCGCATTGCCGCGCTAGTGTAGCGCGCTGTGGGTAGTCGGATAGGGCCTAGATGGATGACAGTGGACAAGGTCTGCTGGATCTCCGCCTAGCGGAGGATCGTCTAACTACCTAGTGGCCACACGAGCGAGTTAGACGAGCCTCCGCCAGGTGGCGGAGATGTAGTAGACCTTGACAGTGGACGGTGTACTTCCTTACCGACTGCCGCAGCGGCCACCGTCGCTACCACCCAAGGCGGCTGACGATCGTGATGCGGTGGTGGCAGGATGGTAGCGGGTTAGACTTGTTACCGAAGATTCTATGGTTCAAAACTCAGTCGATGATTTTTTTTTTTACATTCTATTCTTATGTTTTTCTATTAAAACAACAGAATAATAACAATAACAATTAATAAAACTTATTTTCGGGTGAAAGCCCTTTATATTTTAAATAGAAACGTTAAAGTTTGTGTAGGTTTTTTGGTTTATGAATGTTGAAAATAATATTTAATAAATCTCCTTTTCGGACGAAAGTCCTTTATATTTTAAAAAGAAACGTTAAAGGTTTTGTAGCGTTTTTGGTTTTTAATAATAATAATATAATAATAATAATAATAATAATAATAATAAAAATAATAATAATAATAATAATAATAATAATAATAATAATAATAGTTATAATAATAAAAATTAATACATTTTATTTTCGGGTGAAAGTCCTTTATATTTTAAATAGAAAATGTTAAAGGTTTTCTAGGTTTCTGTTTGTTTATGGATGATAACAATTAATAAAACTCTGTATAAAGTCCTTTCTATTTTATATAGAAACGTTAAAGGTTTTTTAGTATTTTTTAACGTCCGCTTTATTGTATATTTACCTAATATTCATTATTAAATCATAATAAAATGAATTCCTCATTGCATTGCACAGCAAACAAGTACCACGCCCCTAACACGTGACGCGCCAACTACCTTTATCGACCCCAAGTGTAATCCATCTAGGCCTAAGTCGATACTACGCGCTGTGTTCAGTGGATAAGGTCGGGTAAACAGGTACCTGCTTCGCAGACCTACAGTGTTGCATGCATGCATTCTCTCCTCGAAAGTCGAGAGGAGGTCCAGGCCAGCCAAACCGCATTCCGATGGAACAAAGACCACTACCTCAAATACCGGGTCGTAAAAGAAAACGTGCTTGCACATTGGACAGAAACCTTCACTCACAGAATCGAAGTGAACAATGAGAATACTCATCAGTCGTGTACTCTGTTATCTGTGTTTTAACTTTATCATTCCTACAACCACAGATAACAGAGTACACTACGTAGTGTACTCTATTATCTGTGCTACAACCTTCCTACAACATATTTACATATTTACATATAAACATATTTTATATTTTTATATTATTTTTTTATACTGAAGTCTAGCTGCCTATAATGGATGTACTAAAACGAATGTCTCGTGTACATACCCCGTCATCTTGCTACCAAAACATTCAATTTTAGAGATAATGGCCCACACTCAAATCTACATAGACTTCGTAGGATTCTCAAGGTTATAAGTTATAAATGCCTTTTATAAATATGTTACATTATTTGAGAACAAAAGCACATCTGAATCTGAATCTGATGTACTTACTGGTTCAATGAAGAACTAAGAATGCAAATAATGTTGGAAGGCATGGGCGACACCATGACCTATACAGGAGAAGGATACTATGTGAAATGAGAGTAGGTATACAAGTATGTTATGTCGTCGAAGTTTATAAACATTTTGATTGATTGTTTTATACACAATGGGGGGAAATGTGTTAATGATTTTAAAGCAAATCTGTAAGTTGTAAAATTTAATGTAAAAATCATGCACAAGTATTGGAATAAAACTTATGTGTATTGTTGTGTCTACTTCATCGCCCGAAGTTCCCGTTTCAGTATCTTCCCGGATGCAGTTTTAGGGAGCGAGTCCAGGAAACGTACTCCTCCATGCAGCCACTTGTAAACAGGAAGCTTTTCTGCAACACACGGGAACACACAGAGTTGTACTGCGAAATCTCAGTAGTTTAACGCAACTTGTCGCCAGTCTTAATGAAGCAACTTATTGACCCAACATATTGTCACAACTTTATGACACAACTTATTGTTGCAAGTTACTGTCGCAACGTATTGCTGCAACTTTTTGACGCAACTTATTGTTGCTGTTGCAATTTTAGGCCTATTTAATTTTATTTCCAACTTTGCAAAATTCCAACTGCACAATAATACTGCTGCTTTACTAAATACATCATTCTAACGGCTCGACCCAGGAACTACACAACACTTACCTTCCACGAGGGATAAGAGCTCTTGCGCTGTGACGTCACATCCCGGCTGGCGAATAACGAAGGCGGTGGCGTGCTCGTAGTCTGTCTCGTGGGGGATCCCCACCACAGACACTTGCTGCACATGCGCGTGACTAAGCAGCACCTCCTCAATATCTCCTGCGGATATCTGACAAGCACGAGAAATACCTGTTTATTGCACGCAGTACAGTCACTGTTATCTTCCTTCCTAGCTGTACACCACTATTTAAAATATAGGGATAAAGCAACACGTAATTCCGTCACTGTAAGCTTCATTGAATTTATCATTTATTGCTATTTCACCGTGTTTTAATAAAAATGATTAATTTTACGTTATTTAATGAGGGTGTGAGAAAATATGTGGAACAGCGAGTAGGAGACTGGAATGTAGTTGAAGGAGATGAGTGGTGGTAGAAGAATATACGATGGAGTGGCTTATCTTCAATGTCGACCCAGCGCAGAGCTGGACGTGGCAACATATGATGATGATGAATAACTATAATTCGGGCCTTGAATGTAAATGTTTTGAATATCAGAAACATGTCTTTGTCGTTGTAAGTTGAGATTGAAATTCCGTCTCCTTATTCCATGAATACTATTTTCAAGAGGGGATGTGTGGGAAGTTACAGTATATATTTCTGTCGTGGTGACTCGCCTGCTGGTGCTTCTTGTACTTGATGAGCTCCTTGATGCGGTCGTGGAAGAAGAGGTAGCCTTCCTCGTCGTAGTGAACGACGTCCCCTGTGTGGTAGAAGCCGTCCTTGTCAATCACGCTCTGAGTGGCCTGGGGGTTGTTACGGTACCCCACCATGAGGTACGGTGTCCTCAGACAGAGTTCCCCCGCGCAGTTAGCGCCCAGGAGTTCCTCAGTCTCAGGGTCGACAACCTAGGACATGCGAGTTAAGAGGAAATGGGACACATTTTGGTAAATAGCTGTTCGCTGGGCCAGAAAGTTTCTGACGTATATGAAACTTTGCAAAGTTGTCCATAAAGCATACATGGACTGACCTACAGTTTAGATGAGTGGTGAAAGATGAGGATGAGGTATGAACAGAAGGAAGTAGGGGAAACCCGGTACAGGCACGTAGCCTACTCCATTTCGAAAAGTACCAAGGGTAACAACGGCTTAACGTCCCATCCGAAAAGACAGTGAAACCTTGACAGTCATATAAGTTCCTCCACCAACCCGGACTGCCGAGCAGACGTCGAGAAGAAAGAAGCCATTACACTAGCTCTCGAACTCTCCTTCTGCTCTAACCAGCGGTATACGTGAGTTCAGGGCATAGCGGTCACCCACTCTACCCGTGACTACGCCCGAAGGCTGCTTAACTTCGGTGTTGGAGTGGGAACCGGTCAAACGACCTTGGCTAAACCACTGGCTTAAGAAGAATAATAGAAGAAAATAAGGATTTGGAGAACCCGAGTACCGAGGTACCCGATGTCATCCCCCACCAGATAGTGAGTAAGCATCGCCAAGCGACCTGTTGTATAAGAGTAATTTGAGTGATGCTTGCACCTCCTGCTTTGTGTTTAATGAACAACCTAAAAATGGTTTACCTTGGCGTCCGCGTTCGTGTATAGAGTTCCTAGGCTAGTGGCCTTCTCTGGTTGGTCGTACGGTGGAACAACTATACACATCGTCTCTGTCATTCCGTAGAGCTGAACACAGAAATAAGAATGAATTGTTAAGGTAATCATCAAGAAGTAATCAATACATGCGATTAAAGATTTCATTTTACACATTAAGCACATTGTTACTAAATAAATGGGCAGATTTAGATCAATTGGCGAATAAAAAAGGCCTTGACCTGAAACAGACGAGTTCAAGTCGACTTAAATGCTGGTCATTGATCATGAGCGCGTGTTCTGCAAGTGATCGGTAGAGAACAGAAATGGTGCGGGGTGGCGAAGTCGTACCAATCCTGGGTCATGATGACCTATGTTTATTGGGTGAGGAATATTATTGTGTCCTTCTAGACTGCCCAGAAAAACTGTATAACAAAAAAACAGCTCTAAAACAGAGAATAAATTTGGTACGAATAGTTGCCACATTGGTGTTTTTATTTCTATAATGTAGATGAAATATCGACATTAAGCTTTAAAGGGGATAGATACGACTTGATGTTTAGAAGCTGGTTCAGTTGTACAAGAATCGTTTCAGGGCCGGTTTCACCAAATTATAAGCTTGCCTTTATATATTTTGTTATCTGCCAGTTAGGATAGATAGATGAGACGTTCCACCAACTTTAATCTTGAATCTAAATCCTGGCTACCATGGAAAGTTTATGGTTTCGTGGTTTAGTTAAAAACAAATGACAGCTTATCTTAAGATTAAATTCATTTGTTGGAATTGTCCCTCAGCAAAGCGGCATGATGTAAAGTAATCGTGTTGAACATACAGTGACAATCTGGGTGTTGAGTCGTTTCTGCGCAAGCGCGACTATCGCTGGGCTGGCCGGGGCTCCCCCGTATGTGATGACCTTGAGGCTGGACGTGTCGTATAGTTCAGTATCCGACCACTTGGCGAGCACCACTATCTCGAATGGCTTCAGCATCACGTAGTTCACCTAGAATTGAAATTGAGTTGGTTGTTAGTAGTAGAAGTTTAGGGCGCTTCAACGGGGAAGATTATTTGCGCTTTGGACACCACGCACATTACAATGTTCATCAACTTGGAAATTTTAATCCGGGTACCTTATAGTTTTTTCCAACCGGATCCCATTTATTTGGGTAAATTACTATTTTAGAATGGCACAGCCATACCAACCACCACACACAAACCTTTTGCTTGTCAACGACACTGAGAAAGTCTTGTTCTGTGAACTTCTCCAGAAGGACCAAGAGAATTCCCTGGGTCAATGTTATTATGAACGACATTTGAGCTGTGCCCCAGTTAGGGTTCGACAGATTCATCGCTACCTTTCGCTGGAGAGTCGCCTCGTCCTTGGACCTTGAAATAATAGATAAATATCATTATGAAGACCTGCACAATAATATTCTATGTGATGTTTTGTATCACACAACATTTGACTTATTATATTTTTTCAAGTCTAATAACGCCATATTGACAATTCAAGACATTAAAATTCAAAGTATAATTCCAAAAACGAAAAATTAACTGATAGATGACCAATAGCATAATAACCTCAATTAAAAAGCGTGATAAAAATAAAATGCATTTTACTGTTAAATAATTGAGAGTTGAACCAAATATAGATGAGCAGTACCTTGATAATTTAAAACGCCGGTATAAAGTGAACCGTAACTTTCCTTACAAATTGATTTTTACTGCCAAAAATAATTACTATTCAAGAAAAATAAGCTTATAATGATTATTGCATATTTCGTATTCATATCTAATGACTCTGCTAGAGAATATGCACATTCAGAAATGTTTCCGATAGAACATTAGACTCACGTGTACATCGGGAACTCGGCTTGACGCAGCATCATTTCATGAGATATTTCCACCCCCTTGGGCTTCCCAGAAGTCCCGCTAGAGCACATGACCAGCGCCACGTGTGTCTTCGGGTCAGCCACGTGGGCCAGCGTGAAGGCGGAATCCTGACCACAAAGATATTACAAGTGTTGTTTTGTATTAGAAGTATGAATAAGTTACACATAAGATCCAGAACTTACACGTGTTATTTTGTGTAAGAAGTCTGAATTAGTTACACATAAGATCCAGAACTTGGATTCAAGTTACACAAGATCCTGAACTTGGATGCAAGTTACACATAAGATCCAGAACTTGGATTCAAGATCCAGAACTTGGATTCAAATATATGTCCTATTAAAAAGTAAATAAACCTTTACCGCGTATACATGTACAATTTTCTTTATGTAATCGTTTTAAAATTTATGCTTGTAATTTCATTATTTAAACGTATTCACACATTTTAAAACTGTAGTAATAATCATACACACATGCATTTTATTTCAGGTATTGGCCTAAACGAAATCATAAGGTCGTTTGGACCCTTCATTTATGAATTGAAAATTCACGTAAGTGTCTTGTTTTCACACTTTTATGGAAAAGCGGTTCTAGTAACTCTCTGTAAATTAATTATTAACTTCACGACCAATAGTCATCACATGCGAATGGCAATCTTACAATTTTCATTATACAAAAATACATAATGCTACATAAATCCCCCCCCCCCTCCCAGAATCCCACTAATATGCAAAATGTAAATAACTGACCAACCGTTCGATACTAACAAAAAAATTACTGAATAATCTTCATTACGAACCTATGAGAACAATGTTTAAATTACAATGTGTTTTTATATAAAATAGGCAGCATTACACTACTCGACACAAAGCAATGCTAAATGTGTTTAGTCTGTGTATAAACCAAAGATGTTGGAAAAGTATATAGAAGGTCTAGATGACGCATGAGCGCTGCTGTACGGTACAGCCTGTACCTATCGCTAATTATTCGGCGGCCAGCGACTATTATGTGGGAATTCAAACTCAAATCAAATGCCACGCCAATCAAGGATAATTTGTAATGGTTGCGTCATGTTGCGTATATAATACGTTACTTTAGCACTTATAACTTACTTATAACAAGCATAATAACACAAAACACTGTAGGCCTACACCTACACCTCTGTGTACCAAGGTCTTACTTAATCGTCTTACTCTCCAACTCGTGGTCACACGAGCGAGTTAGACGAGCCTCCGCCAGGTGGCGGAGATCTAGAGGACCTTGCTGTGTACTAGATTGACTGACAGCAGACGGTTCCCACAAAATGGCCGCCGTTCCCGTGTTCAATTAGCAATAGGTTTTCGTGGGCTGCCGCTATGGAGTACTATGGTCTTGGTTTAACCAGAGTCGATAAAGAAGTATCCCCGTTGGGGAGGTCCCCCTACTCCCTAGTCGGTTTTTGGCGTTTGGAATCTAACGTTCCGCGCGACTCTGTGTGACGATTGATGGAACTACTTCAATAAAACTACGTCACATTTCTACTAGAAGTTAACATTCGTTGACGACGAATGCCGTGAAATGTCAAAATATTAAATACGATCGAATGTTGGCGAATGTTTTGGCATATAGCAAACTCTTTTTATTGTTGAGGATATTTCTGATGGAGTAGACCTAAGCTTAGGACCTAGGCCGACAATATGTATTGTTCAAGATTTCGATTTGAATGCCAAGGGCGTACTTACGTCTGAAAACTGTATTGTGGCCTTGAACCTAGGCTACACTTACGTCCGTAAGGCTTAAATAACCCATATCTCGATTAATTTTGCACGAAAACGTCAGTGGCGCATGCGCAACACTTTATAGTACAATAATAAATCAAAAGTAAATCGTTTTAAAAGACTAGGGCCCAGGGCTAATATAATTGAAATAAAATTGAAGTTTGACGTTTTGTCTGTTATTTGTTGATTTCAGCGTCACTGCATATCGATAATCTACTGACCGTATTTAGCGTGCAGTGCTTTTATTAGTTTCACATTTGAGCCGCCCTCAGCGCGCAGAGCGTTAGATTCCGTTTTGACTTGGGAGTAAGGGGACCTCCCCAAAGGGGAAACTTCTTTATCGACTCTGGTATAACTGTAGTCATCACTCACCGCCTTCTCGTCTGTGCCCATGGCCTCGACGACCGTGGCGAGTGTGACCATGTTGACGGGCTCCCTGCTCTGGGCGACAGCTGCGCTCAGGGCGGCTTCAGATTCAAGGTCGCTGATCACCAGTTGCGGCTGGATCACACCCAGTAGGTGCAGCATGTCGCCTGGGAACATTGAATGAGTCAGTTTATAAAACAATACAATATAATCACATGGAAAGTATTTGGACTATACTGTTCCTAGATATATTACCATTAATATATAATAAGAAAAGTATCAATTCAAAATATTTTCCATTAATTTTGTCTATCAAATAACCCGTTCTTCTAGTTTCTTATTTACGTATTTATATTAGATGTATATTTCTTATTTATAACAATTCACAATATGTACAATGTACATACGCATTTAGTTCAATTCTTATTCAATTCTTAATGTATAACATCTCTCGATTTTAAAGTTTAATTATAATTTAGAGGTATTACATACATCCTTTGAAATTGTCCTTTTTTGTATTTTTTTTTTAAATAACTGATAATGAAAAACGTTGAATAAACCAATACAGAAAATAAATACCTCTTGATTTTATGTTCGATAATCTTTATTCAATTCTAAAGATGTATTGCAGACCACTTGATATAAAAGTAGTGGTGTTTTTTGGAAAAAGTTTTTAAGATTGTTAGTTTATTTTGTCCTGCTGAATCGGTGGCCACAGTGCTGCGATCTCTTGGTCAGTGGCAGCTCCTAAAAGTAAGTGAACACTTCCCCACGTACTCTGATCATAGTAGGTCAGGACTGGCGCGACCGCCGCCCCTATGAACAGCGCCCCCAGCATGACGGGGGTGAAGTCCAGGGTGTTCCCACAGCAGATCCAGACGGTGTCCCCGCTAGAGAGCCCTCTCTCCCTCAGGAAGCAGGACACTCTCTTGCCCTGGCGAAGCAGGTCGGAGTAGGTGCGGGACTCGACGAGCCCATCTTTCTGGAGAATATTGATTCACTTTTACATTTTTGTCCATGTGTTTGGACAAAATAATAGTAATATTTTGGCCCTTTGTATAATCAATAGATTGCCACAAGACATTAAAAGCATTTATGACTAAAAAAAATTTAAAGTAATGTATTTTCATAAAATTTAAACACTTTAAAATTATTTAAAAAAAGCATTTTCCCTTTTGATACATTAAAAAAACAATTCATAATATTATTGATTAAAGTGGAAATATGCATCAAGAAGGATTAGTGTACACTTTTTAATAAAAGAGTTCTGACCAAGTTTGTACAGGTCATGAAATTTGTGACAATCGAACTTTCATTGATGATTTACTCAATGCTCACGAAATCGTGGTATATTTAGCTTGTCATGATTTTTTTTGAAGATTTCAATTTGTTTGCACATAACGGTCGTAGATAACACACGAAATGACATCGTAAGTAAAAATTAAGATTTATTTACACAAGCAATCTATAGCTCCTAATCTTAAAGTACGGGTATAATCAGCTAGTTCAAAACGCTCATATGCATGGTGTCATTAATAATTTATTTTGCACTGAAATTTCTTAATTCGTGAAAGATGAAAACATAACATTTTCAACATTGTAGGTGACAAGTTCATCTTAAAGTTTTCTGCGGACTGACAATGTCGAAGAGATTCATTGGCTCGATTGCAAGAATGCAATTAAGTTTTAATATGAATTATACTCAACTCGTGGAAGAATTTTATGGAGGGGCACATTAACAAAATATTTTTAATTTTATATGGGAATGGTGATAGGTTGACACTCCAGCTCAGGTGGTAACGGATTCGATTCCCACCACCGATCATGCAGCAAGTTAAAGGGGTTCAGGCTAACTAGTTATGAAGAAAAAAAATTATTGAATCCACCATGACCCGAAAAAATGTCAAACATGATAATTTTCGAGCTAGGTCCCATTGGCAAAAATCTCCTTAATAAATAATATGGGGACCATTTTTATGACCCGTGATCTTGGAGGATTTTGATCCCAAAAAATATTTGCCATTATTGACGTTATCGACAGCCTTTTCTGTAAATATGATGTATTTTGTTTTGTAATTTTGGCAAAAGGTTTGGGTGTGATGAATGCAAATTTGCAGAACACCACACTGGTTAGGCCTATAATACGTGTTTGTTAACTAGGAAGCTTCGCAAACGCTTTTTCAGGCGCGTTGTTGGATGAGCGATTTTTTTAAACGAAAAAAGCGTAAAATTGCGATTTTCACGAGAAATGTTTTTTTCGATCGCGCTCAAATTTCACACCAATATGTTAATTCATAAAATGAAGGTTCTTTGAAAAAATCATTACAGTCAGATACAGCATGTAGGTGTTATAAATCAAAGAATTTTTTAAAAATTAAAACAAAATCGTAACAATGCGATTTTCATAAGAAATAATGTTTCGATTGCACTCAAATTTCACACGAAAATATAAATTCATAAAATTAAGGTCCTATAAAAACTTTATAACAATCGGATAAAGCATGTAGGTGTTAAAAGTCGAATACTAAATTTTTTTAAATCGAAAAAAAATCGTAAAATTGCAATTTTAATGAGAAATAATTTTTTGATTGCGCTCAAAAACGTGGCAGTTCTAAGTTCAGAGATTTCTAAGGCCTCCAGAAAATTTCATCGCAATTGGAGTATCGGTTTAGCCGGAATCGTGTTAACAAACAGACACAAAAAAAACATTCCGGATTTTTTTCTCCAGTGTAGTGAATTGGAATCTTCGCTTCGCTCATCCAATAATGTGTATTGTGTGGTTATAAATTAAATTGTATTAAGAGTCTACCCACTCAGTGATATAACTGATTTTCAGTGGGGGACACTAAATCATAGCGACTAAGCCAACCCTGTAGGCTCCGACGCAGTCGACGAGTGAGCGATAACCAACCAGATATCGATATTTTTAAAAGAAAATATAACAATCAGTGGTATGGACAGTGCGAACACCCACGGATCAACGCCAGAATCAACAAGGCCGATTCAGAACAAAAATTTACAATTTATTATGTGCTTCGCTGCTAGGACGGCTCCAAAGTCACCGTTTACAAACTCCTAAGACAAAACCTCATCTGATGACTGACAAAAACTTTTGACTTTGACGGGAGTCGAACCCTGAACCTTCTGCATTGGAAGCAGATACGCTAACTACAAGACCAACGAGCTACTCGAAATAGTAGCTAGCAACCGCTGATTGTCTGCGGCGCCCTGACGGAGATTTAGGAAATACGATAGGCCTAATAAAACTGTATCAACCTTGAAGTGCAACATATCAAAACGTCACACATTGTTTTCTTTACAGCAACATAATCACGCCAGATAATCGAACTCAAAAGTCGAGAGTAGCTTCGTACCAAGCACCTTACTGACTTATTTATCTTAGCAGGCATCAACAGTAGGGCCCATTAGAGGAAAACTATATCTCTTCCAAGGTAGGGCCCATATGGATTGCACTTTTGTACTAACTTGTTACAAAAGCGATCCTTGAAGGAGGGCGATAGTGATGGTGTTAAGTGTTCTGTTTGTAATGTTTCGAGACATTCTATTGA
The DNA here is from genome assembly GCA_024449915.1 of Sweltsa coloradensis. NCBI lineage: Eukaryota > Metazoa > Arthropoda > Insecta > Plecoptera > Chloroperlidae > Sweltsa > Sweltsa coloradensis. The sequence goes on along the minus strand of JAMZAV010000892.1, from coordinate 185,111 downwards.
TAAACAAAATATAATACAATCACTTAGAAAAACCAGGCGACTAATGAAATATCTCGTGACCTCTCCATCGAGCGAGCCGGCTGCAAGACACGTCGCCACTTGAAACTATAGCAATAAATAAATGCACCGATGGAAATCTTGAAGGATTCCTGGAGAAGTTGTATTTCTAGCTGAGCTTACCATTACACTACTTGGACTAAATGAAAACTGATAAATTTATCTCATCTTAGGGTACCATGGGGTATTGTCGCCACCAACACCTTTTGTAGCTTATACTTATGTCACAATAATAGCATCTACTGAATATATAAACCGCTTTGGCAATTTGCAATGTTGTATTTCTATAATTGGGTACAGCATGAGCTCACCGATACCAGGCGAGAGTAGGCTGATCATTTATGTCTATTGCTACTACAGTGCACCCTTCTTTTGATGATTTATGACTTATAACACGGTCACCACTACCCTAAGTACTCCTCATTCCAGACTCTAGATTAGAGACGATTCAGGTAGGTCACAAGTATAATCGTGGTTGTCCCCTGGAGAACTTCGCCCCCATAATAACATCTACTCCGGCATTTACATCCATGCTTAAGGGGTGACATCCACTAAATTTGACATGGGAGAAAAACCTTTTTACATGAGAGATGAGCTACGTGATTTTACGCCAGCTTATGATATCTGACCCTCAGTGTGACCTTGGGCGAGCGCGGTGCCGCGGTTGCAAGCATATGAGAGCGCGTCTCGCGTACGTCAAACCTTTCTGCAGTGCAAACAGAGCTCATCGCCTCGCCGTAAAAATACGGCTCGCTATTGGAGGAAGAAATTTAAAATATTTTGAGCGGAACTTCTGAGGCCTTCCTCCAACACGTCTCTACCGCAATCCCCTCACCCATGTCCGTTTCACCACCAAAATTATGGGTAGCTCCTGTGACACCTTAAATAAAATGTGTACATGATTATTTGTACCTGTTGTATTTGTGCTATCTTGTCCCCGTGTCGAGTGAGACAGTCCATGTAATGCACTCCTAGTGAGACAGGAGGTTTGATGTCTGCTCGAGGCCCGAACAGGATCCTACTCTGGTCAGCCATAGCGTTCGACTGAGCATCTTTAGCGAGGAGACACTGCAATCGCATGCACGTGCACACTTGTGTGAACATCTCAAGATGTTTGGCCTTGAGATTTTTTGCTGATAGTATGATGACGACCTTGATGTTATATCATTTCCGGATAAGATATTTAAGTTCACAAGGATACTTTGCGAATGCTTCTGATCCGCGTTGATGGATGAGAGAATCTGGCAAAAATGGATGGTGTACAAAGAAAATTACGTATCTGACGTTAAAAGTTTTAAAAGGGTCCTAGAGTTGACAAAGAGGCACAAAGTTGTAAGGAAATATAAAACAATTGTAAAAGTACTTTAAAATTTCCAGTGTGAAGCGTTTATAATATCGGATGAAAAATTTCAAATGTACTCTTTTGAATTTGCATCATGATGTTGGATTATCCCTATGTCTGGTAGAGAGCACAGACAAAACAATGTTTTACAACACAAAACACATAAAAAAATATCGCTACCCACAATCGTGGCAGTTCCAAGTTTAGAGATTTCGAAGGTCCCTTTAAAATTTGATTAATATCGGAGTATAGCCGTTTGACTGTTAGAGAGCGAAAATACAGACATAAAACCGTTTACAACATCAACAAAACAAGACAAAAGAAACAGAATTCTTTGCCTACGTTCGCTTCCAATAATATCGAGAGATTCGTGTTAGTAGGCTCCAGTCTTTGATAGCGATGTGTTGTTATGTTACTAAGATCACATTCCGGGAACAACGTCCTGTTGCAACATCAGAAACTAGGAACTTAGATAGTAAACATTTTGGGCAATCTTGGAACGATTTTCACGTGTCTTTAAATCGAACTTAGGAATAAACAATTAAGAACTCAATTTTTCTAACAACTTTTTACTGTGCTGTGACCTGCCTAAAATATGAAACTACCCTACAAGGCCAAGAATGGATATTCATAGTCGAATTCATATTCATATTCCTATTCCTAATTCTAATCATTGTTATTCCTATTCCAGGGGCGTAGCGGGGGGGGGGAGTCAGGGTGTCCGACCCCCCCCCCCAACACAGAAGAAGGGTTATAATAATACTTAATAGCTTTGTGTACTTTGCCCTACATATTGCAAGATTTTGTAAACTGATAGTATGTGGAGCTACAAATTTTTATAAATTATTGACAAAAGCACTCTTAAAAACTAGTAAACTGTCACTATTTGCATTGATAAAAATCAAAACTTAACTAGCTGGGAGGCTACCCCCCCCCCCCCCCAGACCCCCTTTAGTACCAGGATACGTACTTTTCCAAACATGATAGTTTTGTGGGCAGTTCTACAAATTTCTTAATAAAAACCCCGAAATTCACCCCCCCCCCCCGAATCAAAATCTAATTGCTACATCCCTGTCATATTCATATAATGAAAAGTAATTATGGTTTCGAACCGATCATCCTTATCAAGCCACATATTGTTCACTTAAATCCATAACTGTAGACCATACAATGACATAGCTTTAAAAATGGTGAGTATTTATTGTATTGTTATATTCAAACAATAGTAAATTACTCCTTACAAGGCTCTATATTTGTGTCACAAACGAAGATGACTTAAACCGATGATAAGATATAACTTAGAGCAAACAAGGCACGTTGAAGCATCCGGTGGAAATTAAAGGAGAACAAAATATTTGGGAGATTATTCACCAATTATACAAATCAATTATTTACGCATTGCATGCATAGTCAAACCTTGGCGTGAGCATGTGAGACAAAACAATGATTAAGTGAACCCTTCACCTAGACAAAATGTGTTGAAATATGAGCGTTGCATGTAGATGTCCTTGTCTACAGAAGTCAGAGATGGATTTCTTTGTTCAGTCAAATAAAATAATACAATAAAAAGTGCAACGAGAAGTATAATGTTAACAAATATATTTGATTACATTACATTATAATTTCCAATTAAACTAAATACATTTAAACAAGATACTTAATATATTCAAGTCAAATACAAAAGAAATAAATGTTTAAATAAAGTTTGGTATTAATACAAAGTACAAATACAAAATAAATTAATGAATAAATAAAGTTTAGTATTGTCTCGAGCTTAAGCGCAGCACCCGGGTTCAAATCCCGTCAAGATCGGCAATCCTGACTTAAGGTTTTTCCAAAGAATTTCTTTAGTCGTTAATGCGAATGAAAGGGATTTAAACAGCCCCCGGACATCCCGTCACAATTGAGCGTCCTATCCGCAACATACCTAGTAAGACACCTGAAGAGGGGTATAAATTGCACCCTGGTCAGGCTTACAACGAAACAAATTAAATACAAACATAACAACTAGCCATAGTATTATTACATAGATCTAAAATAGCTTGAAGGAATAATTAGGCAATAAGGAACTGGCCTTGGTTTCAAATATATCTTACATGTATTTAGTAATTTGTAACATTCAATTTTATAAACATCGCAACTAAAATAAACTATCCAAAATAAAATCTGTAGATTCTATGCATGTTCAAAGTTCCTGGGTTTTGACTTCCCGCACAAAGACTTAAGTCCGCGCTCTTTTGGTTGTGACGTTATCGTGAGGTGTAAAGGGGAATGCAAAATAAATCAAAGCATACACCTCTTTATTTAGCAAAATGAAGTCATGATAACTTGCCAGCAATAGAACTTCGTTGTCAATGTCAACGTTTTTGACAACTTTGATATTATCAAATAGATGACAACCAACCTATTTAGACTAAAGTAACTAAACCCAACTGAAAAAATTGTTTATACGAGTTTAATTTATATTAAAAAAATAACGTTACATTGAGGTGTCCGTTCGATCCTTGAGAAGACGACAAGGTCACCGTCTTCCGAACGTACGCGTTGACTTCCTCCAGTTGTGTTCAGTCGCTCAGACCGGTAGGTCGATCTCTAGACAATGGAGCAAGCGAGTTGTGATGATAGGCTGATTGTGCGCGGGCCCCACAACCCGATCACTCCTGAGAACGCGTCCCTAGGAGACCACCTCTACCGTAGACTGCAGGAGTACGGCGACAAGGTGGCGCAGGTACAACAGGTAGGTATGAAAGCTTTTCCATTCAGTGGCCATAACCCAACATTGAGAAAGCTAAATATCTAACTACAGACCACTCATGAACTCGAATAGTACGGGACAAGCTGGTAAAAGGAATTATTAGGCGTGATTGTGCGCCCCCCCCCACCACATCAGCCCCGAGAATCTCGAAAACCAAGTGTGTATATCCAGAGTGATGTAGGCATTGGTGCTAGGGCCACAACCGACTTATCCTGGAACGCGTTAGGAGATCAGAGCTGCGGAGGGACGGGCGAGTACAACGGGCATGAGGCTGGTGCGGGGCCCAACCCCCACATCGAGACACTAAATCTCAACCTCTCAGATACGTAGTGCTGGGTACCTGGGGAAATTTAGTGCGCTAAAGTTAAAAACGTTCGTGATAAACTTTAGTGCTCGTCGTAGACTTAAGAAACATTATTGACTTTTGGCGGGAACGCCGAGTTCACGCAGCCCTCCCCCCCACATCTGCACTAAATCTTAAACTCTCAGATTATTTAGTGCTAGGGTCTGGCCTTTAGTGCCCAAAGTATTAGACTTAGTGTTCGGTTACTTAAGAACTTATTGACCTTTTAGTGTGGGGGGGGGGGTAAGTTAACGCAGCCCCCCCCCCCCCCAAAGCGCACTAAATCTGCATTTCACACAATATTTAGTGCGCATTTAGTGCTTTCAGAAATGCCAAGAACTATAATTAGTGCGTCTTTACTTTAGGCGCTAATGACAAATTAGTCTGGGGGGGTGGTTAAGTTCACGTTGCCCCCCCCCCCCCCAAAGGCGCACTAAATCTGCATTTTTCATAATATTAAGTGCACATTTATTGCATGCTTGCTAATACTCAAAATACGTCACAATATTTGTATATAAAAGAAAAATCAATAAATCTAGCAATAATAATAATTAATTTCAAGAGTGAATAACGTATTTTTTTAATGTACTCTGCTTCTTATAATGAAAGATTATATGAACAAATTGGTTATGGCACATGACAAATACCGACTCACTCACTCTCACACTCACTCACTCACTTACCCACTCACTTACTCACCCACTCACTCGCTCGCTCGCTCACACTCACTCCCCCTCACACTCACATCACTCTAACCCCACCACTCACTCTTACTCTACATAATGGCTCGTCTGCTGAGTGACGTGACTAGTAGTCACTACGTGAGTTGTGTAGTGTGAAGTTGAGCTGATGACAGTGAGTGAGTGAGTGAGTGAGGGAGTGCGTGAGGAGTGAGTGAGTGAGTGAGTGGGTATTTGTCGTGTGCTTTAACCAATTTGCTCATATAATTAAGCAGAGTACATTAAAAAATACGTTGTTCACTTTTGAAATTATTAATTAATTATTATTATTGCTAGATTTATTGATTTTTATTTTATTGGATGAGCGAAGCGAAGATTCCATTTCACTACACTGGAAAAAAAAATCCGGAATGTTTTTTTTATTCTTTTTTTTGTCTGTCTGTCTGTCTCCATGTTAACACGATTCCGGCTAAACCGATACTCCAATTACGATGACACTTTATGGAGGCCTTCAAAAATTTCTGACTTAGACTGCCACGTTTTTGAGCGCAATCGGAAAATTATTTCTCATTACAGTCGCAATTTTACGATTTTTTTTCGTTTTTCAAAAATTTCTTCGCTTGTAACACCTACTGCTTTGTTCGATTGTAATATTTTTTTACAGAACCTTAATTTTATGTATTGCTGTATTCGTGCGTAATTTGAGCGTAATCAAAACATTACTTCTCGTGTAAATCTCAATTTTAGTTTTTTCGTTTTTAAAAAACATTCTTTGACTTATAACACCTACATGTCTTTATCATTGTACTGATTTTATCACAGAGCTTAGTTTTATGAATTTATATATTCGTGTAAAATTTGTGCGCAATCGAATAATTATTTCTTATGAAAATTTCAATATTACGATCTTTTCTTTTTTAAATTACGATAAATTTTAAAAAAAAAAAATTAAATTAATTTTTAATTAATTTAAAAAAATCTTCAACTTAGTAGGGCTAATGATTTTTTCACAGAACAACAGAAAATCCGCATAACACATGGCAGCTCAATGCACCAATTACGCTCATCCAACAACGCGGCGAGACTTAAGCGTTTTCCTAGTAGACAAATATTGTAACGTTTTTTGAGTATAAGCAAGCATGCACTAAATGTGCACTTAATATTGTGAAAAAATGCAGATTTAGTGCGCTAAGTTCTTAAGTTACCGAGCACTAAGCCTATACTTTGGGCACTAAATACCAGACCCTAGCACTAAATAATCTGAGAGTTTTAGACTTTAGTGCCTGATATGGGGGGGAGGAGGGCTGCTGAACTTGGCCCCCCCACATTAAAGGTAAATAAGTTCTTAGTTACCAGCATACAAATACTTTGGGCACTAATAGTGCACTAAATAATGCAGATTTGTGGATTTAGGCTATGTGGGGGGGGGGGGGCTGCGTGAACTTCCCCCCCCACACTAAAAGGTAAATAAGTTCTTAAGTTACCTAGCACTAAGTCTAATACTTTGGGCACTAAATGACAGAGCCTAGCACTAAATAATCTGAGAGTTTGAGATTTAGTGCTGGTGTGGGGGCTTGGTTCACGGACCTCAATTATTTTGGTAACAAATTCAAATTGGATAACGTGATAAAACACTGATTGTGGGTTGAAGGAAATCAGTCATACATATCAAAGGCATTGACCATAGATATATTTACATAAAAACCGACAGCGTTGGCTCGGGCGCTGAGCGCTTGACTCTGTTTCGGGAGTTTCGGGTTCGAATCCCGTCTCGAGACTAGCAATCCTGACTGACGATTTTTCCGAGGTTTTCCTCAGTCGTTAATTTAAAAAAATTGTAGGATGCCCGCTGTAGGGTAGACATCAGATTAAACCGGTGTGACCCTCTTCAAGTGACTAACTAACTAGGTTGCGGATAGGACAATTGTGAAGGGATGTCCAAGGACTGTTCAAGAGAACTCAATCCCTTGAATTCGCATTAACGACTGAGGGAAATCTCGAAAAAAAAAAACTACAGTCAGGATTGCCAGTCTCGACGGGATTCGAACCCGGGAGCTCCCGCGAATACAATTTTAAAAAAATAGTTTCTTTGCGTGTTTTGTGATAGCTCTCATCAGAATTGCACCGGAAATGCACTTAATTACGTCAATTGCGTGCGGTGGTTTAGGAACGAGGTCTTGTTTCCGGTGGTTTAGCATTTCTTCAAAACTAATTACCTTCTAGACATTGAGAAAATCGGATGCTGCAAGTTGCAACCTGCAGGGTAATTAGACCGGAAGTTGGTCAATATTATCAGTGACAGTTGATAACATGAATTACAATTTGCATTTAGCATGATAAGTCTTGAACATTACTGAACCTATTCAACTGAACACACATTTAAAAAAATATTCTTCCCAGTTGCTCTTCACTCCATGTGTTGGACGAATGGTGATCTTCTGAAGCAGTGAAAAGTCAAATTTTATCTGTTTCCGTAGACAATACTCTGCATCTATCTTGCCATTGCATTAAATTTGGTTTTCTGAAAATATAATAATAATTTAATGGACATTTTTCTTTTCAATACGGTAGTCCAAATGATAAATTTAAATTAGCGACCGAGGGTAAGATTGTCGCTGGAACTGGAAATATATCCTAACAAGAAAATAGTTAGGAGTTGGAGCATCTTTGACTCTTTGAGGGAGCCATTGTATTTACGGGCAGTTTCAAAAAACAAATATATAATTAAGCGAGCGAAGCGAGCGTTTCCATTTGACTCTGCCGGAAAAATTAGTCACTGGTTTTGTTTTTTTTTGTTTTTTTTTTGTTTGTTTTTTGTTTTTTGTTTTTTTTTTTTTTTGTTTGTATGTCTCGCGATAACGTTCGAACGGAGGCTCGGATCGAGTTGAAATTTTCACCATCCGCAAGCTTTGTTCTCGATTGAATGCCATTAGTTTTGTGGCAAAATCGTTCAAAAAGTTAAAAAGTTACATTAAAGTTAATCGAAAGTTTTTTTTTCAAACTAACCGGCGACAAAATCTGAGATAGCCAAATCATTTAGAATGTCCGTCCGGTCACGAATATGTTAATTTTATTTTGATCCGATAAGTAGTGTAGATGGAAATTACATTATAACAAAAGTAACGTTGCCATGGCAACGAAAAGACGCGCGAAGTTTCTAATGCACTGCCACCTAGAAGTAATCAAAATACTTTCGAGGAAGCAGTCTATTATTTGTCACCAAAGAGTTTCAATATTTTTCCCAATGAGTCAAGGTCCTCTAGATGGCGGTGGATTTTAAAGTAAAGATTTAAACACGGGTTTACCCAAATACCTTGGCAATAATAAATAATACTGGAAACGCGAACGTCGTAAATTTTTAAATTTAAAAAAATGTGCAATGTGGGTCTAGCTATAGCACGTGCTCGCTTATCAACGCGTCCAACTGAGCGTTTCCTAGTATATAAATTAGGGGTTTAAACTTGACAAACACTTTTCAAACTTAAAACTTAACTAACATAAAAAATAACATATTGTTGACAAAAAGCAACAATCTTTAAAGATTAATTTAATATAGAAAATTATACTGCTCTATATTATTACAGTTGATATTTTACATCTTCCTTAACTATTTCGTCTCGTTAAATCAAACTTCATTGCAAATAACTGGTGCGAAAATAGTTGACATCTGGCTGAGAATCGAATAAAAATTCTTAAAATGTTCTCTGGATTTTGTAAATATGATACATTTAATCCAAAATGTCTTACCTTCTGTGGCTTATGTTAGCTATCTCAAAAAACTCAAAACATTTCCCCTATTTATATGGATTTTCGATTTCAAAATTTGGAATTTTAAACTATTACTATTATTACAACGATAAAAAATTGGGATAATAAAATGGATTGATGTATGAATTTTTTGCTACGCAGAAGACTTAACTTCTGATATGGACGAAAGTCCACCCTGGCTTAGCAATGTGTAAACGGTAACTTTGGAGCCGTCCTAGCAACGAGGCACATAATAACTTTTAGGTTGTTCCGAATAGACTTGTTGAATGTTGATTCTGGCGCCGCCAGTAGGTGGCATCGTGTCCACCTGGTTTGTTTGGTGTTTCCTATGATTAATAAAATAAATTAATATACCAGCTCTAGTAATGTTCGCTCGCCGATGGCGTCGGCGCCGACCGGGTAGGATTGGCCCACGGAAAATCAGTTATGTGACTGAGTGGATATGTTCTTAATACGAATTGATTTTATTATTAGACCTAGGCTATTTTTAATTGAGTGTTACAATATGTTCGTTGAACTTATAGGTCCTTGAAAAAATGTGATGAGAAGCTTTCTTATCATCATAATAAATTATTAATAATAATTTTTTCCCTGGAAAGCCGGCCCAGAATGTAATTCATGCCATTGTAACTGACGAGGTATGTTGCGACAAATGTAAAGGGATGTCCGAGGGTTATTCAAGAGGACTCAATCCCTTGCATTCGCATTAACGACCGAGGAAAACCTCGGAAAAACTTTATTCAGGATTGCCGGTCTCGACAGGCTTTGAACCCGGAACCAACCGAATCAGAGTCGCTGTGGTGAGAAGCTAATACTTTAATCTGTTACAATTTGTTCTCGACTGGTTAATCAACGCCTGCCATGTACTTCAACTCACGCGCATGTGGTACTGGTATGTTAATTAAAACAGACTTTTAAACGATAAAAAGTGTTTTCGTCACGATAGTTTCGTAAGTCACGGCTCATTTGTCGTGAGAAGAACAACAATTTAAATACGTAGCATGGCGGTAAAGACCTTGAGACCTTGAAACCCGCATAATGTGGGTTATCACGCAACTCACACGAACCGAGGAAGAATAACAATTAGTAGTATTTTGTTATTATCTTACATAATTTTCAAGATTATTTTCGTTTATAATTTGTTTAGGAAATCAGCCATGACACTTGAATGTAACTTCTAAGTTTCAAGAATACATTTGACTTCCAAAGTTGTCATTAACTGTTCCATGAACAACATAATTTTCATGTGTGATTTGCATAAATATGTCGAAATGGTCAATTCCTATTCGACGACCACAGGCGTCCAACGTGTAGATATTATATAAGTACATTGAAAAAAAAAACATTAATATTAATGAAATTACAATTTTAACACGATTGGTGACGGTGACTTTGGAGCCGTCCTAGCAACGAGGCACATAATTGAGCGAGCGTCTCCACTTGACTCTTATGGCTCGAATGTCTGTTTTTTTTTTTCTGTTACTGCTTCGATACAGGTCGCACCGTTTCTCTGATCGACCTGAAATTTTTCACACATGTACATACCACCTAGGCGGGTTGCTGTATAGTTTTGAACAAAATCCGATCGTTGGTTATAAAAAATAAAAAATAAAATAAAAAAATAAAAAAATGAAAATGTTCCGATTGTGTGTGAAATTTTGCAGGGTCAATAAGTACACCATTCTCTTCTATTTTTCAAATTTTCAGCTAAATCGGTCAAGACGTTAAGACTTATTGGTAATCATAATTCGAAAAATGATGCTAAAAATGAAGGAGGCAGTGAAGATACAAAGATACACTTTAGAAGGCATGACGTGAATTAGTACAATGCAAAGATGTTGGAATAGTAAACAGTGTACAATGTCAATATCCAGTTAAGCCTACACTGTGTGGTGGGCCGTATGGGAATGTCGTACTCGGGTCATGTTGCACGTACCGGTGCTCGCTCAACAACGCGTCCAACTGAGCGTTTTCCTAGTAAATTATATTGTTCCGAGCCTTGTTGATTCTGGTCGCCCAGCAGGTTGCATCGTGTCCAGCTTGTTTGGTTGGTGTTTCCTATTTAAAGTACCGGTCTCTAGTTGGTCATTGTTCGCTCGTTGATGGTGTCGGCACCAACAGCGATGGAATATAAAAACGTTTTTTAAATTATTATTTAAACACTAAGGGATGATGAAGTAGACTAGTAGCGCATAAGGCAGTTGTTAAATACCTATTCGCTGGGCCAGGAAGCATCCGACGTATATGCAACTTTGCACAGTTGTCAACAAAGCATAGGGCCTATACATGGACAGTCACAGTCGTAGATAATCTATACTTTTAACGGCCAGAAATTGCTCTCTTATTTGGTCAATTATTATTGTGTACTTTTAAACAAAATTCAAAATCGCGAAAATCTATTTATTTTTAGGAATTATTTTGGACATTATTTGTTTAGAAAAGTTTGACTTTGTCCGCTTCCGTGACAAATGTCTGTGAACTGTCATTTATCTGCGCGAACTGGAATATGCCTAAAACACATGTTATATAATATCCTCTTCAGATGATTATACAAAATTATGATAGCTAGATTATATTATCACCGATGAACGAACGAACAAGACGATGATTTTAATACGAATGATCATAAACCAATTAATCATGGTAAACTTTAGTGTTTCATCTTCCATGTTCTCAGGTTGACGGAAATGTCGAGAGCCGCACCTTCACCGATCTCCTGCGTCAAGGAAAACATGTTACCAACTTCTTCCGACAAAAGGGCCTCGCTACTGGAGATGCCGTCATGATCTGCTGCGCCAACACGCTGGAGTTTACCCCCATCATGTTGGGGACACTGTTTCTTGGAGGCATTGTGGCACCAGTCAACCCCATGTTTGATGCAAGTGAGTATTTTTCATACGTTATATAGTGGCTTTATTTGGAATCAAATATGGCTACATACAATTTAATACAATTTAATATGCTATTTCAGAAATCAGAATTAAGTATTATTTAATATTCATTTAATTAGAGCTTAACACAATTTTAAAGATAATAAAGAGGAAATTTAGTAGTTTCAACTTATGTTCACAAATATTGCCGTTTGATATTCGGTGTAGACAAACTTGAGTATTCTCATTCTTATGGTTATGATTTCTAGTTGTAGGACTTCTACACTACTCAAAATAAAACAGAGATTTCACTATTTCAAAGGTTAGTCAACCTTCTGCATCAGGTTTAATGAGTTAAAAAATATGACAACAGAATGGGCTTCAAAACAAACATTGCCATCTAAGATCAATGCTAGGTGCACTTATCCATAGTATTCATGAAGGATGATAGTTTGATAGAGAGTTGTTTCAATCCACATAATGGTGATTTTCATATTATAAATGCTCCGCTCATCTCGGTTTTATTTTGAGCTCTAAACTTGTTTCATCCTTTTAATATTATCATGCATTCTTAATTATTTTCATGTCTTATTTCATAGAGTGCACTCACTATTCCTACACATTGGGATGGATTGTGTATAGGTCTACATGTGTTGTATCATACGAATTCGCTCGAGGTTGTAGGCTGTTGTTAAGTGGGTTGGGTGGGGCCTACAGCCGCCTCCTTCGACTTCAGTACGAAATTCAACATAGGACTGAAGTTTGAATACAAATCACCTACATAGATAGATAGGCATCACATTTTCTAGAACGTTTATAAAAATATATCGGTGAAAAAATGTAGACATAGTTCATTCATTTCATCTTCGTAGTGGTGTTCTGGTGCTAAAGTTTGTTGTGATTTTTGAATTTCGTCCACTCGTTTAAACTGCTATTAAGCTCTTACAACTGAGAATTCGTAATTTTGCAATTAGATTTTGGACGGGAATATGTGAATTTTAATTACATATTATGCTCAAATTGGAAGAAGATTACAAAACAAACATTCAAACTCTAGATCAAAATTATTGTAAAGTCTTGGAATCGAAAATTGCAAAATTTAACTATGATTTATTTTTAAATGTAAGGAGAACCTAAATCAGTTTATGTATGACTACAAACAGTTCAACACGAAGTTGCATCAACACAATAAGCTTCTAACTTGTGTTCTACTCTAGGTGACATGCTTCACTTCGTGCAGTTGATCCAGCCAGCCATGGTGATCTGCAACCCCACCTCACTGGACGCTGTCACAGAAGCCGTCTCTAAGAGCGGACGGGATGTGGCGATCGTTGCCATGGAAACCATTGTGCAGGCAATGAATAACACGGAAGAGGTAGCCAGTTTGCTTATTGTGTATATAATACGAACAAGCTCATGCAATAATCAAATATTTGTATAGCAGATAACTGGAAAAAGTAAATACCAAACTGATTGGTGTCTGCTATAGTAAGATTATTTCCCTTTGTGACTATTAGTCAAATAACTATAGGAAAATGCCAAGTCATCGAGTGAGCGAGTCATTTGTTGACTACCCGAGAAAATTTGCTATTTTATTTGATTGATATGTTATAAGGTATAAACTATAGGGTTTTGGGTTAAGTTGGTATAAAGACGCGTCAACTGTAAGGCCATGATGTACCTCTCTAGACTATGATAGGTAGGGAGGAAAGAACCATGCTAGAACCAGCCTAGGTAGGGGAACTAAAGGGAATGTGACCGGGTACTCAACACATGGCTCACTCACTCGTCTAACAACGACTTTGGCGTTTTCATAGTTATAAATAATTGCCTATAATTATTTAGTTTGAAGACTTGAGATCAGTTGAAAAATAAACAGAACGTGTAGCTGTTACTATAAGAATAAATTATATAGACCTGGACACGAATGAGCCACGAGAGTGTTTTTTACCACTTGAATATCACATGAAGCAATTTCCTTCTGTGTTCAGTCCATTTATTAATTAGTTAGTTACTATATCGGCCTACATTAATTAAACTATGCATTTCAATTTTTGAATCTGGTAACGGTCGTAAGTATTTACTAAAGGCGTGAGGGTAGATTGGCCGATTAATCTACAATCACCCTTACAATTAATGGTTATGACCCTTACAAGTTTCAAAAAGTAAAATGTACATGCAAATTAATGTAGGCCGATATAGTAGCTGACTAATAAATAAATGGACTAAACGCAGAAAGAAACTGCTGCTTATGATATTCAAGTGGCAAAAAACACTCTCATATGACTCATGTATATCAAAACTAACAATATCAATAGTAATACAAATATTTTGATAAAAGTTTATTATGGCTTTAGCTAGGAATAGGATAGACATTAAAGAAAGAAAAAAATACCTAGCCGATCCGTGCCGGTTTTAGCCTCTGTAGATATAGAGAAAGTATGGGCTGTACGGCTGTACCTAAGCAAGCGTTTATGTCACCGTTACGCTTGTAATTAAATATACTAGATTCTTTGTTCATGTCCCCCAACGATATGTTTTACATTGTGAGAATGCTTTGCACTTAAATATACTACTGGTGTGCGGGTACCTCCGTAGAGTCACAGTCAACCTTGAGAATGTCTGACGTAGTACAGACGAAACGTCGGTGGACGCCCAGGTTCTGCCCTGGTTCATCTTATTTTCGACGCGGTTTTACCCAAGATCCCTGTTTTTAACCATAAATATTATATTCTATAGGAAATTCTTCCTAAGAACTGCTTGCCCCCCAGTATCCCACCAACCAATCAGTTATCTGTGCCGATGTCCAACAGGTGCTAGAGTTCGTGTTAGGGCGTGTGGACCCAGCCAGGGACGTGGCGTTCGTCATGTGCTCGAGCGGAACCAGTGGCAGACCGAAAGGTGTCGAAATGATCCACTCAAGAATCCGTATTCAAATGGATATACAAATTGTCAAGTAAAGTATTTTATTCAAAAGTAGAGTCGAGTTAATTAAGATATTAGCATACGCACACGCACGTGCTACTGCTTTTCATTTAAAAGATATTCTCTATCGCTGGCTGCTGAGTTGAACTTATTAATCATTATCTATTGAAACAGCAGTGAATAATCTGGAATTATCTGCTGTATGATTTCTATGAAATGAATGTTACTTCAATGACAGAACTGTTTGTCAATTTACAAATAATAATACTATATCATGTACTTTATGCGTCATTAATTTATTGTTCATCAATCAAAAGTCACGTTCATAGAATCTTAGTAATTGGATGAGCGAAGCGAAGCCTTCAATTTCACTGACCCCCCAAAAAATTTAGCTCGGGTGTTTTTTGTTTGTTTTTTTGTCTGTTTGTTCGCTCTCTACTGGGAAAACGGCATATGCGATCTTGATGAAAATTTGAGGGGACCTTCGTAATCTCTGAACTTAGAGGTGTAACTGTTTTTGGGTACAATCGAAGAAATATTTCTCATGAATATCGTACTTATACGATTTTTTTCGATTTTTAGTGCGATATTTTCGTGACATTTGGGTCGATTCTGACCAAACGGGTGGGGCTACAACGTTCATATTTTACATGTATATTAAGGTTATGGTGATGTAGTACCTTTTGTAAGAAAAAGTTGAAAAAGTTAGCCAGAATCCATAGAAATAAAGGGTTTAAAATGAGTTTTTTTAGGTTTATAATAACAATTAACAAGTAACAATAGAAACTTGACAACAATCACCTACAATGCGTTCAAAAAACACTTGCAAAGGAAAAGTGGTCCTACGCAAACAAAAAACTTACAAAAAAAGCTCATCCATCAACGCGGCGGGACTAAAGCGTTTTCCTAGTAATAAAATATGTTTGTGATAAAAATATTTAATAATGGCGAAATATACCCTTTATGGACGCGATGATAAATCTTATGACCAACCTGTTTCTGCCTAGTTAATGATTTGCAACATTCTCCAGGCCCAGTGCAAGTGCATCCAGCACCCAGCCAGTTATTTTGAACATGGCTGGACCGTACTGGGTGTCCTGCCAGATGACCACAATAATTTCTCTCCACAAGGGCATTAAGTATGTACTGTTGAATGGCTTCACTGTTGAGAGCTTCCTCAACACTGTTCAGAAGTTCAAGGTAAGTCCCTGCCTTCTTAGCATGAACCATTGAGTATTAAGACTCCCTATGTTTGTATACTGCAGCAATGTACCACGCCCGTCGGTTAAAGGCTACAGTCAAAAATTTGTTGAAAAGGCTTTGGTTCTAGCTTTCACTTGTAAGCCAAAGCGTCCTCATGTGCCTTAGATCGCGGACTAGGCAAAGCAAAACATGTCCTAAAACACTCGCGAATAAATACTTCAATAAATACCTAAATTAATTATTTATCAAGAGATAAGCCATAAAATTAAAGACGACGCATTCCTGTTCAATCTAGTGTCACAACGTTTAATCTAATTAGCCTTTAAAATGGTATCAGGCCCAAAACCATTTTACCTGAACATTTTGAATAATATATATTCTATATGAATCAATAACTATGTCCTTAAAGCGGGCTTATGCTTAAAAAACTTATTTTCATATATATATATATATATATATATTAATGTAATCGGTTTTTCGGTTTCAATGCCACGTATATTTTCATTGGGCCGACGTTTCGATGAGATTTCACCCATCATCCTCAGGGCCAATACAACTTTAAATATAAAAAACGAAAACTACATTACATTGATAAATACAGAACAAAACTGGAGAGAAAAAACAATAAAAGTCAACAAAAGAAATCACTGCACACATGACGAATTAATACCATTCAATGAAAGCATTGCAAAGCTTTAACGTCGGCCCAATGAAAATATACGTGGCATTGAAACCGAAAAACCGATTACATTAATACATATCGGCCACGAAAACCTTCAAAAAATATATATATATATATATATATATATATATATATATATATATATATATAATAATAACCCGAGTGTTCAATTGATGCTTGAACGAAAACCTCTGCAATCTTCAGCGTGTTGGTAAACGCTTGAGGTTGCACTTTTTGTATCTTTATATATTATTTTGAACAGCTTTCAGACTTAAAGCCAAGCCCAGCACGTCAAAAGTGTTTTCAACATGTTCCGAACCGTGCCCAAACTGTGTTTAGTCATAAGAGAGCAGCGACATTTTGGTTTTGCGCCGTGAAAGGTTATCTCGACTAACGTGCTGACTTGAATGTCAATCACAAAAGGTTTGGAGTGAGAGCTCTGGACTGAGTCCTGATGCATGGAAATAAAATGGAACTGGACGAATAAGAACCATCGATCTCTAACTACGCTTCGCGTGTGTAGCGGATGTACTACAGTAACCATGAATCCGACTAGGCCTAAAGCTATGGACGGATTTATAGGCCCTCATGGGCGTACCCAATGACGTAACATAAGCTTTGCGTAGCAAAGCGCTAGACGCTCAGTCTCCTATCCTTCCAACCGAGCGCTAGCGTAACAATTTGAAGCCTCTCGAGTAGGGAAAAATCACTTCACTGCAACATAGATACTTCATCTAGTTGAATGAACTAAGATGCAGTGGATTATTTGAACGTCGCGGGGATAAACAAATACGTAAACAAATGGCGGACATTTTAAATTTTGCTTCTATGTGTGAAACGAGAAAAATTGTCATTACTTTCATAAAACAAACCAGAAACCGTCCCGGGCCTAGGCCCAGATAAAGAAAATTATTTATAGTACAACAGTGTAAGCCTTTAGTTCCATTAGGCTATAGAACTACATTCAATTAATGCTAACATTACACGTTTGACAAGCCCTAGGCCTCTCCTAGGCAACCCTAGACCTGCACGACCTTGTTCAGACACACATTCCGCACAAATAACTAGTTTTGATTACTAAAAGCCTAATGCAGATAGACAATAGTATGATAGTCCACCAACTTGAATTGCTTTGTTCGGAAATCGGAGTAACTGAGAGATTTGCGGAAGAAAGACTGTTTTTCTTCAATAATAACGAGAAATCGCCATCTTGCGGTTTTGATTTTACACCGCTTGTTAACACAAAGGCTGTTAAATTTAAGGGTACGATACATTTAGACGGCGGTGGGTTTTTCCCTATTCAAGATTGCTTCAAATTGTTATGCTCCCCACGGCTATTTCGAGTGCGTTCCGTTACCTGCTGGCTCTACTGGGAGCACAGTAAACAACAGTGCTAGCCTGCGCGGTCAGTAGGCCTAGAAAACGGAATGGTTCCCAGTAAAAGCATCCAGCACAAACACTGCAGCTGTCAGAAAGATAATCGTGCAGTCAATTTAAAACATGATATTAATTATTTAGGGTAAACTTGAAGAGAAATGAAAAGGTTTCACGTTTATCCTCGGTTATGGATTTAACAAATAAATTATTCTCTTGGCGAAATATTTAAAGCAGTCATCTAGCCTAGGCTTAGGCCTAAAGTCATCGACCTATAATTGCAAGCTATGAATTAAAAAAGAAGTGTAAGCTCGCAAATATATATTCTTAGCTCATTCCGAATTATTATTGTCATTTTTATTCCAGTGCAATATCAAATATCTCATTTTTTCTGAACAAATAAAGCAATTTATTAACTTTGAAAGCAAACTGACGTTTCAACGCCGCCATGACACTAGCTGGTTTACTGGCGATACTGAGCGAGAAACCTCCAGCACTTCCAGTTACTGAAGGCGCTGGGCCAGCAATTTGCTGACAGCAGTTAACGGAACGGGTCCAGTAAAGCTGGCAGTACTTCCAGCAGTTAACGGAACGCAACCGGTCTCTTACAGTAGCGAAACTTCAATGCACTGCCTGCAGAGTGATTTGCTGTCGTGGTCGGCTGCGCGTACCGCCGCTACACTAGCGCGCATGGCGATTAAGCGACTCAACTAAAAGCCTCCGCCGTCTAAAAGTCAGTGCTTTACAAGATACAAATTGTAGACGGCGGTGGAAAGCGCTATCTCTACCACTCTCCGTGTAGGTAACCTACGTAGCAACCTGTATTGATAGAGCATCTTGCCACGACACTAGCGCGCATGGCGATTAAGCGACTCAACTAAAAGCCTCCGACTTCAAAAATGTAAACAACAAACAATTGACGAATGCCGAAGAATGTCAAGCTATTGCAAGGGCTAGGCCTAGCCTAAGCTATTTAAATTGCAGGCAAAACAACTGCAAGTAATAATGGTGGTAATTTTAATATTATGTAAGCCTATCAACCATTATTATTTTCCATTATAACCTACAATATTAACACTTGGTAGGCCCTAGCCCTACCTAGGCTCTAGCCCCTAGGCTGGGCCTAGAGGCCCGAGGCTAGGCTAGGCCGTAGTCTTTCTTTGAAAACGACATACATATCAGAATAAAATAATAACAATAACGTCAGACAAAACTTATATCCAGCTCAGTGCTCAACTCAACTCTGAGACTGATTTAGCAAGTCTAGGCCTAGGTGGCACAGTCATCGTTAGTTGACTCGCTTGCTCGCTAGGGGCGCGCATGATGGTTTATGAGCGTGTTTCGCTAGCAAGTCTCGCTACTGTAAGAGATGGGTTATACTGTGGCTATACTGTGTGTCTAGCGCTTAGCTTATATTATGTCATTGGGCGTACCTAATGTTATTTCATATGAGGCGGCCATGTTGGAAATGCTCACATCGGCCATGTTGGAGGTGCTTACTATCATATTTGCGGCAAACATGTCTATATGTGCGCAGCGTTTAAGGGCACAAAACGACTTTTCAATGCGCGAAATCTTTCCATTGATTAGTAATTGTGTTGTTTATATAGTCCGACCTGGTCCGACTCCACTTCGCAATAATACCATAAAATTAAAGACGACGCATTCCTGTTCAATCTAGTGTAATAAAGTTAAATTTTAATAGCTGTGATGTAAGAAAAACACAAACAGTAAGAAAACCCTCGAAATTAGTCCGACCTGGTGCGACTTCACTTCTCAACATCTGGCAGGTATGCATCCGCGAAGCGTTCGATGATAGGAACGCGGTTAATATGAAAGAAATCATCCCCACTCTCTCGAACTGTTTGGGCCATCAAAGTCCAACTCTCAACCTTCTCGTGGTATGGCCCGTGAGTAGGGGAGTTTCACTCCCTAAAACTAATGGCGAGCTCTGAGTCGTCGTCGGGGAACTTTCCCCTTCTCTTTGACTACCTCCCCGAGGGCGACGACAATGACAACACGGACGGATGATGACACAGACGAAGACGACCACGACGTGGGGAACTCCGGCCCTCCCCATACGCTTGTGGCTGGTTCTGACCAGCACAGGCCTGTCCAACCCTTGTCCCCCCGCGTCTCTCCTTACGTTCGTCCCCCTGGAAAGAAGTATACATGGTGGTAACTCACACTTAAAGAAATTGTTTTATCTTGGAGGCGCAAATAATTTTAACTGTTAAAGCGACCTAAAACTACTTATACTAATACTAATACTCGAACTGTTTCAGGTGAACAGTGTGGTGATTGGGCCAGACCAAGTGGTCGCCCTTGTAAAGCGAGGGGACTTCAGCCAGTATGATACGTCTAGCCTCGTGTCTATATCAGTGGGCGGGGCTCCGACCCCAGCTGCCATGTTCAACGCCCTGCAAGAGAAACTAGGAACCTGCATGGTGGCACAGGTGGGTCATTAGTATTCAGTATTATTATTATTTTAAAATGTAGAGAAGTTAAGTAATAGGATGGAAAGGACACGATTGAAATGGTATGGGCTTATGAAACAAATGATGGAAGAAAGGAGAATTTATGAAATAAGGATTTAAGGGCGAAATACCCCCCTGCATATGCAGTGTCTTACTAGAATCCTCGTAGCGTCTAAACTATTGCTTCAATGTTAGTAATTTTTTTTTGTTTCGTGCAATAAACAGATGCCAGATTTACTACGTTGGTTTATATATTTGAAAATGTTATAATTAGAACATCGCAACTCTAAGGAATCTTAAATTATAATTTTTTATTCAGAACATCGCAACTCTAAGGAATCATAACTTAGTTATTACTCTCATTCTTTACAGCCAGTATTCGAAAGCGGAGTACAAAAAAACGTATAATGACATGCCAGTGAGGTGACTAATGATTGATTAATTTTGCACCGATAGTGTTTGTCCTCTGTAGGGGTTTTGATGAACGTCTTATTCTCGTGGAATTGGGGGCTGGGTCAAGCAGTGAATCGCGCCTACCCATCTACCCTTCTTCGCGACACAATACCGACACGGCGACAGACTGGTTACAAAGCCTCAGGCCAAGTAACATCTTGAAATACCATTCCGCCTCATTGATCTGGTTGTGGAACTGAAAATAATTCAACGCTGCTCGAGTTCTTAGTCGCAACAAGTATTCTACATGTCGAATTGGCAGTGGTGGACAGTGTTGTGGCTAGATAATTTATTTTTTATCTAGATAAAGATAATCTCAAAAAAATATCTACATAAGACAAAAGTAAAATGTAGAAAATTATCTAGATAAAAGATTGAAAATAATTATCTACATAAATTTATTTAGATAAAAGATAATAATTATTGAGATTTATGTTTTTGTTCCCCACTCCCCTCCCCCCCCCCCCCACCTCAACAACAGTTTTCTTGTCAATCGTAATATTATCAGACTCAACAAGTTGACATTACCCGGGTACGCACATTACAACCGTAGAAGAAGTTTTCATTTAAAAATGTGATTGGTTATTATTTTTGTCTACATTATTGTTTATTAATTTATCGAAAAAAAATATTTAAAGCTTAAAAAGTTCAGATAAGATAAACTATTTATTTAGATAATAGAAAACGATATAACAAAAACTTTTCTAGATTTTTTTTTCTGGATTTTATCTATATAAGTCACAACACTGGTGGTGGTTGGTGTGGTAAATCGCGGTTCCTGAGATCCAGGTTCGAATTCGGGTTTTGGGACCATGGGTATTAGGCCTATATGTGGCGGTTTTTTCATTTTCCTGTATAATTTACTCTCCTTGTCTCGATTAGCATTGTTGCCAACAATGTGAGAGTATCAAATATGTTTATTATAATTATAATAAATAATTACTCTTCTTTGTTAATTATACGTTAGTGTTTCTCAACCACCGGGTCGCGACCATATTATGTATGCCCCGACGTTATATCTCCGCGGTCAGAGACAAGAGGTGCATTCTGAACTTACTCCTGTCAGTCTGTCCCGTTATTTATTGTGTCTTTGTCTGTCACTCCCTCTGTCAATTACGTTCTCATTTATTTCCAAAAAAATTGCCAGCTTGGATGCAGTTCGGGCCTTTGCAATTGTCAACCCCCTTGCAGGCACGTTGGTGGCTGACTGGCCTGTTGGCTTTCTCAACACAACTACAGACTGCGATAATTCTCGCAACGCAGACACATTATAGTGCTACCGTTATATTCAGATAAAATCAATTCACCCACGCTAATGATTTTGTTCGTTTCTTTTACAATAGCTGTATATTGTATCAATCGGCATCCACATGAACCACCAATTAGTTACACAATTCATATTATAACTTGAAATAAACACGAAAGGAATAAAAACATATTAAATTATAAATCTATTATTGATGGTGAGGTGTTGGGGGGTGGAGGGGGGGGGGGACCGTTGCTTACAAGGAATAGTTGACTGGCAATATTACACGGAAAAGAATGGCGAATAAAGAAAGAATGAGTGAGAAATCGAGAGCAATAGAGACAAAACGTGTCTACGTGGTGATCAATGATCATGGCTACAGATATACCTACACCGGCTGTAATGAGTATTGAGTGGCTCTTTAGATCGAATACGACATTGAATAATTATGCTAGAAATGTCATCTGCGAAATGTTTCAACTAATTGCCTAAGTGTTTCGAGTTACGATATTTGATAAAAGTGTCACAGAATGGCCATATTGAATTCCATTTCTCGGAAGATATGCCTCAGTGATCGCAGCAGACCCTCAATTATTCTATTGTTTTTAGTGTTTTTGTGTAACCTACACATCTCGCACTCAGACGAAGATAGGACAGATAATAGAGCATCTTCTTAGAAGAAAGGTCACAAAGATTTATTTATTTATTTCGTGGTAGAAAGCATTCTGAATCACAGGAAGGAAAGGATACTTCGATTTTTATTTTGTGTTATGAAAGGAAATATTGGTTGGGGTGATACATTGTTGTATATTACAACTTGGGAACGGTTCGATTCGGCGTCATATCTGTGAATATTTCACTTCATTGTGACTACAGAGAGAGATTACACAATGTATTATGTATGATTCTGTCATCGTTACACATATTTCATATAACTCTTTATCTACATTCTAAATGAACAACTAAAAGAATTAATTATTTTTGTGTTGATGGTTTATAGTAGTTTCAATGTTTCATACATAGACTATTATACAGCAGACAATGCATGCATTTGTGATTGGATAATTGCTTTGACTATTATGTAAATTTTATAACTAAACTACTACTTGATGTGTCAATAAAGAGGGATCAAACAATTTACTAGTGTTGTGTTTGTAATGCGATTTTATTCTCGCCTATCCTAATGTCAAAAGATCAAGGAATGTTGGCAATGGTCTAGGTCTATTATGACCAATCCCACGCAAATGCACGGCACTGAGCAATAAAAATATTTCGTAAGAATTCTAGATTGTATGATCACCTTTCTTCTTTCCTGATTGGCACCTCTTTAGATGGAAAACTAGAACGATATGTAAATACAGTTTGAAAGGAACTTGCGAGGGGTGCTCACGACTAGGAAAATTATCGGAAAAATACTTCAGTCGGGATTGCCGATGGCGGTATCGATTCGACGATTTAGAGTCTCGAATAAGAACCTCACGAGTACCCTAAAATTATATTCGTATTTCATATATTCGTACACGAAGATCATAAACACGACATACTTGCCCAAGCTAGGATTCGAACCTGGAATGCAGGGTTCGTGGTAACACGTAATATATTGTTCCGTTTGCGAATCGCATTACTATGTTTTGAAGTAAATAAAAGATTACTGATCTCTGATCCAGGTAGTTGGATCCTTGTCTCCCCCCCTCCCCCCGCGCTAGAACCAAGTTGCACGAGCCGGTCTTCAACTTGTCAGCCTTTCAACTCTTATCGCATTGTTCAAACACATAAAAGAAACTATATTCTTTTTACAGCAAAGCTTATTTTTATGATATTCTTATTTTTTTTATTTGCAGTATTTTAATGTGAACATTTTTATGTGGTAAGCATTTTGATTTTTTTTCACTACGATAAAAATTACGCCTATTGTGTTACACTAGTATAATCTAGTATTTTATTTCTAATATGATATTTACCGTAATTTTTATCGTAGGAACAAAAATCAAAATGATTTGAGCATCAAAATATTCGCATATTAGTAATGGAAAGAAAAATATATACATATCATAAAAAAGCCTCTCTGTAATAAACGTTGTGGGTTCTATTCTTCATTTGAACAATGTGACAAGAAGGGATGGTAGGCCCAAGGGCGCTAGAATGACTGAAAGCACATTTCAATAGGATTTTTCTAGCGACATACAAAAAAAACTGTGGTAAATAACCTGATATAGTGACCAATGAACGGCGAGCAAGAAATATCGTGAAAGGATTCTGACTCTGCCCCTAATGCGCTTATTTTACACACCCACTTTGCCTCGAAAAGTCAACGAAGCGTGCCAGGCTAGGGATACTTGGGCCTTAAGGATGAAGAAGACGGGGAAGGCCAAGGAAGAGGTGGAACTGAAAGGATACCATATCAGGAGACTTAGAGGCAAGAGGAGAGAGCTGGGAAGATGTGGAAGAGATGCAATGAAGGAAGGATAGATATAAGTGAAAACATTTTGATTGCTTAATTAACCCAAGCGGACCATGCCAGAAGCAGGAAACAGCGATGGATAATGATGATGAATTTCAATATTCACGGAAAAAATAAAAATATAGCTATTACGGCGCTAGACGCCGATGCCGAGGTCCGTTTTTACAAGGTTTTGTTCAATTGCTAAGGCAAATGATAGGGACTCTCAAACATTGCTTGGGCATTCCCTGTGAACGGGAACTCTCCTTGGGCAGGTCTCCCTCATTGTTTCAACATGATGATTGCAACATTATAGTATTTGAAATAACGCAATCTGCAACACAATGTCAAGTTTACTCATAGTTGAATGTTTGCAGGTGTACGGAATGACGGAGTGTATGGCAGTGGTCGAACCAGCCTTTGGTGTAACCGATAGAGTCGGCAACGTCGGAAAGCTCGTGGCGAATGCAGATGCGAAGGTTAGTGATTATCGTGATGGCAATTTTATAGTATTGTTTGAAAGCCCGCAAACATTGATACCCCCTATAACCTAATATTTAATACAATACATCGGCTTCTTGTGCATAATTTAGAAAGCTTTGGTATCTGTGGAAAGGGTAATGAACTTCTACGAGACTATCTAACAGGTGGAACACAATCAGTTGATATTGACACAAGTTTATCTTCATTCATTTCTTTACATCCGGAGTACCACAGGGATCGATTCTTGGACCCCTTCTATTTACTCTTTTTGTAAATGACCTGCCATCGCAAATTAAGAGTGCAAAACGTTTGTTGTATGCAGATGAACTGAAACTATACCTCCCTGTCACGGATCAAAAAAACTACTTCAGCCTTCAACTTGATCTTGATTCGCTGTCAGAATGGTGTCGGATATGTTTATTGAATCTTAATGTGTCAACGTGTTTCAACAGATCCTTTACAAACAAAAGGAAACAGTTACATTTTAATTACTGTTTAAATAGTTCTGTCCTTCAGCGTGTGGATGAAATAAGAGATCTTGGAATTACTTTTGCCACAAATTTGTCATTTAATCAACATATATCAAAAATAGTTCCGAAAGCACATAAAATGTTAGGATTCATAAATCGAAACTGTGTGGACACCTTCAGTGAACGAACATTACGCCTCCTTTACATAACTCTAGTCAGACCTCAAGTTGAATATGCTACCCAAATTTGGAACCCAAATCATGTCACCAAAATTGCTATTATAAAGAGAGTACAACAACGATATTTCAAACACTTGTGCTTCAATGCTAAATCGGAATACCAAAGAGTAAATTATCTAGGTATGTGTTCTAACAATAAGCTAAGTACTCTTGAAAGCCGAAGAAAATTTATGGACATTGTTCTGCTCTTTAAAATTGCTAATAACCTGTTTGACTCGCCTCTAATCCAGTCATTGAACTACCGTGTGCCACCAAAAAACACTCGAATTCATAAACTGTTTCATCTTCCCCCCAGCCGCATTGATGTGTGTGTGTTGATGTGTTCCTGTTAGATAAGGTTACAGTCTACTTAAAACAATATTTTGCCATTGAACAGGCCTAATTTAGATTTGCAAAATAGTAATATTCATCACTTTCGTCATCAAATAAAAGAAATAACCGATAATCAGCTTCACTAATGTTTTCAGTCACTCGGTAATGCACTCGAATTTATATTTACAAATACACACTCACTAACACAATCATACACTCAAATATACATACAACATCACACCAATCATACATTCGTGTTTATATTATTTTTATAGTCATCTTTATGTAAATAATTTTATATTGTACTGTATAGTGATGTTTTGTATTGTTTTGTTACCCTATGTAATACTTGGTAAATTGCACTTGTGGAACTTTGCGTCCTGTTATAATGTAGCCACAAATAAATAAATATATAAATTTAGAAGTTAAAAAATCATCCCGATCGGGGTTCTAGCACGAGTCTCCCACACGTTACCCATATAACATCTCCCAATTAACTATGCTTTATTTAGAGCAATGTGAAAATAGCGATATGTGAATAGATGCTGCAAACTGCAAAGTGCTATTTTTTTCACTTAAAACTCAGGTTTCCCAGTACTATTTTATTTTATTTTTCATAGTATATTGCCAAGTATTAGTATCTATAATTTGTTCATACACATTTTTATTCAATTGAAATTAATTCAACCTTGACGACCAAATTTCAAATTAAAAATATGAAAAAACTACATACAGAAGGTTTTGAAGGTACCGTATAGTCAAAAATATAGATGCTACAAAACGCTACAAAATGATACTTGGAAATGCTATATACACGTACCTCCAGCTATAACCTATATACACGTACCTCCAGCTATAACCTATATGCATGTACTTCCAGCTATAACCTATAACACGTACCTCAGCTATAACCTATTACGATTTACCTCCGCTATAACCTAAATACACGTACCTCCAGCTTACCAAATACACGTCCCTTCACTATAACCTATATACACGTACCTCAGCAATACCTTATACACGACCTCCAGCTTACCCTAAATACACGTACCTTCACTAAACCTATATAACGTACTCAGCTAACTATATAACACGTACCTCCAGTAAACCAATATAACGTACTCCAGCTAGAACCTATATACACGTACTCCGCTAAACTTATCAACGCTCCAGCTAGAATCTATATAACGTTTTCCAGCTTAAACAAATATACACGTCCCTCCATTAATACCTATATAACGTACCCCAGCTAGAACTATATTACACGTACCTCAGCTATAGCCTATATTCACGTACATTCAGCTATAACCTATATACACGTACTTCCAGCTATAACCTCTAATACACGTACCTCCAGCTATAACCTATATACACGTACCTCAGCTATAACCTACACATAACAAACTTGTAAAATACAGCCAAACCTTACACTCAAAGAAATGAGATTTTAAAAAGGCCAAGTCACTGCCTTCACATTTGCGCATTCTAATTCAAACGTACAGTGTCCATAACGCATCCTCAAAAGCTTGGCAAAATAGAACTTTATTATTAATTTAAACGTAAAGTTCAACCAAGTTCTTTTCTAATTAATTTAAACATATCCCAGCAAATTTTAACCGTTCGAAGAAGAATCAAAACGAAAATGAAACAATGCGAGTTGCGATCTTTGTGTGTAGGGTAGCTTTATTATTACAATTCCGTCGAACAGAGAAAACAAAAATAATACCCCCCTCCCCTCGGGAATGTTGACCGCGATAACCCCTGCACCTTCGCTTTCGGGGAAAATATGTAAGATGCAAAAAAGTCACCCTACACTATTTGCTCTGTAGATATATCAAACTGAGAAGCCAAAGATATTATTTTCTGTACATTAACCTATTGTCTTGTATAATCATAACCATAGGAAATAGTAATGGTTTCTGGTTTGGTGCTGGTTAAAATAATGGTGTACTTATACTTAGAAAAACATGATAAACAAAACAATCTATTAAATACATATATTTTATTTTTCAATAATAACATTATGTAACAGTTTCCAAAACGCAAAACATAAATAGTTCACTACCTTTGTTTATACTTTTGAAGAATTTCACTCAGATAAGATAGCTTTGTGTATGTCAAGATTTGTGAGCTACCATAAATCAGAAAGGGAAGCCAGCTGACGATTTTAAGGAAAACAAAACTATTTTCCATTCTTCAAAATGAGCATTTGAACCAAACAATTAATATTATTAGAATTTAAATTATTATACATCGTAGAAATAATTTAGTATATAACATATATCAATAAATTTGTGTCAAGGAAAAAATTAAGTTGTCGGTGGCCAAGAATCATAGTAGAAAAGCAAGATTTTCCTATTTGCCACCAGCACCAGAGTTACCACGTCATTGATGTATCATATGTACAAAGAGAGTCTCATCTTGACTTGATATTGATTGAGAGCAGCTATCCCCAGCGTGGGGACACCTACCAAAATTCAGGTGAGTCGTCATCTAGAGTTTGTTCTTTGCTGGAAGACTGCTCACTTTCTAGGTCGTCATCTAGAGTTAGGTCGACCTGCACTGCTTGTTCTTTGCTGGAAGACTGCTCATCACTTTCTAGGTCGTCATCTAAAGTTGCTTGGCTGGAAGTGTCGGCCTCCAAAGCCTCATCTTCGCTCTGCTCATCACTTTCTAGAACATGTGAGTCGTCGTCGTCTGATGTTGTTTTTAGAGTGCCAATCTCGCTGATTAACATTTCTGCAAGATGTTCTGATGCTGCTAGCTTGAGAGCGTTAATGGTCATAGCATCGTCTTCGCCGCTAGGTTCTTCTACTTCTAATGGCGTTGACTTCTGGCAGAAGAACGGTAGGTGGTACTTGCAAGGAACGTCGTTAAGACCTCCTCCAAAGCGAATGGATCCGCAGTCTTCGCCGTCCTTGGACCATTCCTTGTCGTCGTCTGGTTGATCGGGTCTAAACCAGCCGGGAGACCAGGATGAAGAGTTGAACAATGGTGCACCTAAAATAGAAAGAATTGTGAATTACTGTTGGTCCATTTACAGGGGATAGTCAGGTATTATAGCTTATTCATGGGAAGTATAGAAGAGAATGGCACATATTCTTTAATGTTAAATGTGAGTTTACTGTCTCCTATCATATCAACAGTTATCACAAAGACTTTATTTCCCTCAAAATTGCATGAGCAATCAATACGTCAATAAGTTTCTTAACTGCATACGTTTAATCATACGGTCTAGACCTATTTGTCAAATATTCACTTTATCTATTCATCTTAATGCCGGTCGCTTGTTGGTCATTGTTCGCTCGTCGATGGTGTCGGCGCCTACAGGGTTGGCTTGGTCACCTTTAAATTTAATGTCCCCCGATGAATATCATTAACGTGACTTAGTGGGTGTACTCGAAATACGAATTTTGCATTCAAAATTTTTATTTATCCATTCATGTTCCTATGCCTCCTAGATATTACGACAAGGTAGAGAACGTGCAATATCAAGGAGGCAGTGGGTAAAGATAAACATATTAAGGTAAAAATTTACAACATCAAATAATGCTCACCAGAGATTGTGACGAAATATCCCTCCTTTTCTTGATCATCGAAACCCAGAAACGCTGCCTCAATTCTTGCAACCTTCATCTTCAACGACATTTCCTCGACCTTCTCCCTTGTGTCCGGTACAGCAAGAGATCCACCCCAAAGTTTGCAGGCATCATTCGCCATAAACCAGTCATGATCGGTTTGAGGAAACAGCCTCAAAGTGCCGTCATCGTCATCATCCTTGTTATCATCTTCCTTCTCCTCAGACATATTAAATAGATCATCATCTTCTTCAGTTTGGTCGTCACTTAAAGAACGCGGGATATCATAATCGTCTCCTGGTTCCTGGGGATCGACTATCTCGGAGCTCTTCTCGCAGAAGTAAGGAAGGTGGTATCGACAGGGGACGTCGTTGAGTCCTCCGTCCGGACGCAAGGAGCCGCAGTCTTCACCCTCGGTCGTCCAACCTTTGTCGTCATCCGGCTGGGCCGACTCGAACCAGTGAGGTGACCATTGACCATTGGAATTAAACACGGGCTTGCCTACAAACAAAATATGCCAACCATAAAGAGTTATGAACCATATTACTAACGGGGGGACTTAAGTACTTCTAAAATTTTGTAAAAACTTTTACAAAATTCAGCCAATACAAAATTAGACAAAATGTTATTAATCATAAATGTTGTTACCAAAAATTGTGACAAATTCGCCTTCTTTCTTAATATCGTCGAATCCTAAGAAAGCACCAGACAAGTCTGGATTCTTCTCTCGTGAGTTTAACATCTCTTTCATCTTCTTCATCTTCTCCTCGGAGTCAGGTATCGCCAGATGACCACCCCATTCAACGCAGGCTTTCCTGGCTTCATACCAGTCCTTGTCGGAGCGAGAGAACAGCTGTAGCGAGTCATTATCCTCGTCGCCAGTTTCTGCAGAGGTGGTGGTTACTTCTTCGTCCACGGCATCCTCGATTCCTCGTTCTCTCTCGCAGATAAAGGGTAGGCTGTACCGACAGGGGATGTCGTTCAGTCCACCGCTAGCCCTAAGTGAGCCACAATCCTCGCCATCTTTTGACCAAGACTTGTCGTCATCGGGTTGGTCACTACGGTACCAGGGAGGTGACCACTCCGAGTCTTGCGAGTGGAACAGAGGTTTACCTGAAACCAGATAAGTTTTAACCAAGTTATCAACAGAGATCTGATTGCAAATCATAGACAAGAATACTACGTGCGTCAATCGCTTGGACTTAATGATATGCAAACCTAGTTTGGGCCTAATCGTTTACAGTTAAATAGAGAACAGGTCAGGAATCAAACACACGGTTTCGGTCTCAATGTCTTGATGAAGATTTAATTCTCAAAAACTGATACTCCTCGTTGATGCAAAGTCTATAAAATCACCGTCTCAGTTCGCCTTTGTGGCCGGTACTTCCACTACCATTAACACCTTTGACCAAAAAATATGATCACCGACTGTTGCCAAAGCGTTTGACAAAGTCCAGCATGAAGCACTGATATCCAAACTAGCAAAGCACGACTGCCCGCATTAGCTGTTACAGCTCATTAGCTCCTACCTACAGAACCACTCGTTCCCTGCCACTTGGCTTGGCGCCCAGACCAGCTCTATACACTCCGGGGTCCCTCAGGGTTCTGTACTCAGTCCTACGGTTTCAGTATTTCTACTTCTGATCTTCCCGTACTCCCTTCAGAAGTGGAAGTCCACTTGTTGGCAGATGACAATGCCCTGGCGGCAACATCCCAATCTTGCCATGTGGCCGTATCCAAACTACAAGAATGCCTAGACACTAGAGCATCTTGGTATTCCATGGCATACCAAGCAATGCGAATGCAAATGGCATCTTAGCATTTATGCTCTTAAAACCGGTTGCAGTTATATCAACATTCGGATAAAGTGGAGATCCCCCTCGACAGTGTAATCTCAACCAGGTTACTGATGTATTTTCTTACACATTGTCTTAGCTTTAAACCTTGTTTTGGACTGTTGACTTTGATTTGGTAAACATCTTGTTGTATCTATGATTTTGATTGTGTTTGTGTTTTGTTTGTGTTGAGAGAAGGTTGAGTTGAAGTGAGCATTATGGGCTAGGCCCTGAGAGTCTGAATTATATAATTCGCAATAAAATAACTTATTGATCAAGTTAGTTTGTGTTTTCGTGTATTAACACATAGAAACTAGTTCTCTCCACAAAGACAAACATGAGTATCCCAGTATGTGTTCAAAGTAATACGGTGTGGAACTCCAGCAAAGGTAATATGGGTTTAGTGCACCCTATCAAGTATGTTCATTGGTACATACCGAGGACGGTAACAAACTTCCCTTCTTCCTTGATGTCAGTGAAGCCCAGATAGACAGCAGAGATGTCATAAGTCTGACTATTCTTGACGTGCTCCTCTAGAATCCTCGTCAGCTCAGTCAGCTTCTCCCTCGTGTCAGGTATAGCAAGATGGCCACCCCACTCCTCGCACTTGACCTCGGCTCCAAACCAGTCTAGGTGAGACTTGGGGTACAACTTGTAGACCCACCTCTTGTCTTTCTTCGCCTCCACCTCCTCCATCACCGCTACTCCTCCCTTGACGGATGGAGTCCTTGGTTTGGCTGCTGCAACACAATTTCGAACATTTAGTGCATGTTTGAGTCCTGGCAGCACTTAATTCTACAATAAAGCCCACTTGTACGGGATATTAGCCACTATAAACTGCAAAGACATCTCTGTTTTTAGTGACACTGAGCTTCAGCAATGTTGATTAAGTCGCCTGCATACTTTGAACACACTTGTTTATATTAAAACGTGGGATGAGCAAACATTTAACGGCGCAAACCGCGTTGCCGAAAATGATAATTTGATTCAACTAACTTGTTATGTATCTAAATCCTGAGTTGACTTTGGGGAATTATTTTTATCATACACTTACAAATTGGACAATACATTGTACAATTTACTGACGTGGGTTTTAAATTGCTATAATGTTGGATCATGTTGGTTGAAATGGGCATCAACCCAGATTATTTATGTTTTTGTCATTTTGCTAACTCAAATAATTTGATGTATACACTCAGTACGTTACAGTACAGTACAGTAGGCCTACAATACAGTGAATGTATTTGTCGTTATGAAATTACTAGGAAACCGCTTAAGTCCCACCGCGTTGTTGGATGAGCGTAATTGGTGCATTGAGCTGCCATGTGTTATGCGGATTTTCTGTTGTTCTGTGAAAAAATTATTACTAAGTCAAAGATTTTTTTTAAATTAAATTAAATTAAATAAAAAATTAACTTTATTTTTTATTTTTTTTGTTAATCGTAAATTTAAAAAAAGAAAAAAAGAGTAAAATTGCGATTTTCATAAGAAATAATTATTCGATTGCGCTAAAATTTTACACGAATATATTAATTTATAAAATTAAGGTTCTGTGAAAAAAACATTTCAATAAGATAAAGCATGTAGGTGTTTTATAAGTCAAAGAATTGTTTTAAAAATGAAAAAACTGTAAAATTTCGATTTTCATGAGAAATAATTTTTCGATTGCGCTCTAATTTTACACGAATATCTTAATTCATGAAATTAAGGTTCTGTGAAAAAATCATTAAAATCGGATTATCCATGTAGGTGTTGTAAGTCGAAGAATTTTTTTAAAAATCGAAAAAAAATCGTAAAATTGCGATTTTTGGATGAGCGTAGCGAGCGTAGCGAGCGAAGCGAAGATTCCATTTCACTACACTGAAGAAAAAAATCCGGAATGTTTTTTATTCTTTCTTTCTTTTTTTTTGTATTTTTGTCTGTTCGTTAGCACGATTCCGGCTTAACCGACACTCCAATTGCGATGAAATTTTCTGGAGGCCTTCGAAATCTCTGAACTTAGAATTGCACGATTCGAAAAATCGATCAAAAAATTATTTCTCGTGAAAATCGCAATTTTACGA
Source organism: Sweltsa coloradensis (assembly GCA_024449915.1). NCBI lineage: Eukaryota > Metazoa > Arthropoda > Insecta > Plecoptera > Chloroperlidae > Sweltsa > Sweltsa coloradensis. The sequence goes on along the minus strand of JAMZAV010000892.1, from coordinate 151,516 downwards.
TTTATTTCGATTTTTTTTTAATTCTTCGACTTATAACACCTACATGCTTTATTAGATTGTAATGATTTTTTCACAGAACCTTAATTTTATGAATTAATATATTCGTGCGAAATTTGAGTGCAATCGAAAAATTATTTCTTATGAAAATTGCAATTTTAGGATTTTTTAAATTTTTAAAACATTCTTCGACTTATAACACCTACACGCTTTATCCGATTGTAATGATTTTTTCACAGAACCTTAATTTTATGAATTATTATTATCGTGTGAAATTTGAGCGCAATCAAACAATTATTTCTCTTAATAATTGCAATTTTACAATTTTGCTATGGTGCTGGGATAATGCTAAGGCTTTTACAATTTTAATTTTTTTTAAAAAGTGAAAGGTGTTTAAGATTGAAAAACAATACATCTAAACATTTACCAGACGGATTTTATAATTTTTGTTTTGTTTGATAAATATGATTTTTTCCCTTTGCATTGTTTGAAAATGTATGTTTTTTGTGAAAAACCTATATTTCCCATATTTTAAATAAAAAACTATAAAGGTCATCAAAAAAGTGTCTGGTGAATTTGTCACAATAAGACTTGTGAGCACATTAAAAAAGAAATTATCCTTTCATCTTAAAAACTGTAGAAGAAGTAGGAACAATTGTTAGCAAATGTGCTAGAATAAAAGTTTTGAGGTAAAAACATTTAAAGTTTATTTATGTTGTTTTTTGGTAAAACCACAGAAAATCCGCATAACACATGGCAACTCAATGCACCAATTACGCTCATCCAACCACGCGGCGGACTTAAGCGTTTTCCTAGTCAGTAGAAATAATTTTCAGATTGCGCTCAAAAACGTGGCAGTTCTTAGTTCAGAGATTTCGAAGGCCTCCATAAAATTTCATCGTAATTGGAGTATCGGTTTAGCTGAAATCGTGTTAACAAACACACAATAATACAAACAGAAAAAAAGAAAAAAAAACATTCCGGATTTTTTTCTCCACTGTAGTGAAATGGAATATACACTACGCTCGCTACGCTCATCCAATAAGTTTTATTTGATTGGACATTCTATTTGAACATAGGACTGCCATGTTTCTGCCATAATTCTTCTTACGACGTTCACCAAAAAATGTCTACAGCTGCGCTTAGCGTACAGAGTCTGTGAATTGCTCATTAATTAGTCAATTGCAATGCTTTAATTTGAGATCGAGAACAATAGCCTTGTTTACATGGAGGACTGGGTCCAGTACCGTACTGAAATTTAAGTACGATTCCAATGTCCTTGAAGTGTTTACATGTCGAGTACCCAACTAGAACTGAACTGACATCCGGTCCAGCATCAACGCCATCTTACGGCGATTGCTCAAAACATCACTGTTACATAACCTCACTTTCATGTCATTTTCGTAGATACGAGTAGGATTGAAGGCCTACGCCTAGGCGGGATGATCTAGGCCTACATTTGAAGTTGGAGCCCAACGAACAGAAGTTAAAAATAGATAAAACATTTTAAAACTTATTTATTGACATTTGCAATTAGGTTGCATGTTTTTCAGTTCGGTTCCCTCTCAGGAAGCTGTTTACATGTGAGTACTCAGTACGGTATTTCGGTTCGGTCGCACCATTTCGTCGGACCGAACCCAACCGGTTCGGTACCTGATTTCATGTGTTTACGTGAGGTACTGAGACCAAAAACCGTACTCAACTCCGTACTCAGTCCTCCATGTAAACAAGGCTAATGACACTTCATTGCGAACTAAAGCATTGCATCTCAATCTCAATGGCAAAAGCAATTAATCTTTCTATCGGTATATCGGTTGACCTATTTGATGATCACTGGAATTGCGCCAAAAGATAAAAGAAATGTTATAAATGAATACAAAAAAAATCGTATTTGGTGTCTACCCACTCAGTCACAGAACTGATTTTCAGGGGAGGACATTGAATGTAAAGATAACCAAGCTAAACTTGTAGGCGCCGACACCATCAACGAGCAAACAATGACCAACCAGAGACCGGCATATTTAAGTAGGACCGATCAATCAAACTGGTCACGATTCCATCTTTGTCTCTTTCCCTATCGTTGGGAATGGGGTTATATAATGCCCCGGTATATTTTTAGGCTAGTGGGCCTACCACCTCTGGCCGATAATTTGAAAGTCGAAGAAACATGTCTGAAAAGTTTGCTGAATGAAAGAAGGCCTTTAAAATAACAGAAAAAAATGTGAATTTTTTGGGGCGGGACATAACCTCACTTTTGGAAATTAGATTTAGATTTTTGGACAAAAGTGTAATATACAAGTCTAGTTCAAAATTAAATTTTGAGAATCGGTTTTATGGACATAGTTTTCAAACACCTTTAGCTATAACTAGACTATAGCTAAAATAGTTTTCTGAAAATAACAGTTGGTGTACGATTTTTTTTGTCAAACTTTACAAAACTGGCAAAAACTCGTATTTGTACCGTTTGACAAAAAAAAAAAATCGTACACCAACTGATATTTTCAGAAAACTATTTTAGCTAAAGTCAAGTTATAGCTAAAGGTGTTTAAAAACTATGTTCAGAAAACCGGTTCTCAAAATTTAATTTTGAACTAGATTTGTATATTACACTTTTGTCCAAAAATCTAAATATAATTTCCAAAAGTGAGGTTGTCCCGCCCCAAAAAAAATAATTTTGTTTTTGTTAATTTAAAGGACATCTTTCGTTCAGCAAACTTTTCAGACATGTTTCTTTGACTTTCAAATTATCGGCCAGAGGTAGTACCATTTGGCTTAATGACGAAACTTTAACCGACTTTATTTAAAAATCTGAATCTCCCATTCATTTTGTCGATATATTATTATTAAAACTCTTTAATGAAATTAGGCCCTTATCTGTAATTTGTATTAATCACAAACATTCAGAAACTGAAATCGATTTGTGAAAAAAAAAAAAAAAAAAAAACACACCAAAAACACAATTGACTTACCTGAGAATGAAGCCGTTATTTTGACCTTGGGATGACCTAGCTCCTTTTCAAGGGTAGCATGGTCAACATCTACCTGCCAGTCCTCACCGCCGTGTTCAATTTTGACCTAGTTTGGTAGAGAAGAGAATCGTATTTCAGGTACATAGAAAATACAATCAACAACCTCAGAGAAGAGAATCGTATTTCAGGTACAAACAAAATACAATCTACAACCCTCTTGCGCATGCAATTTTGTCAGTGAATCGCAAACGCAGGTTTTCCCAAAGAAGTTTTTATTCTATATAAAACGTCAGAATAATGTGTTCCTAGTTCTTATCATGGGAAACCAAAGGCACCTCAATGCGGGCATTTGACAATGTCAGACCCTATAATATTTACATAATATGAAGCAACACGCTTGAGATCTCACCTCCTCCGTCCAGTGTCCCTCCTCGTCCCTGGTCCCAGTGATGTAGTACTTCATAGCAGACGACTCTGGCGAGGTCTTGTCCAGCCCCGTGACGTCAGACCCCTGGCTCAGCGACCTCCCCAGGGACCCCCCGACCATCAGGACACCGACCAGAGCTGGGAACCAGATCATTGCTAGACGTGGACTGACTTATTGACGAGATCAGTCAGTCAATGATATTTATATCCAGCACAGCTGATGAATTGAGTATCAACAACACAGGATTAGCGAGAAGAGGTTATCAGTTTCATAAAAACCATTTTTTTTTTAAGTAAGGCGACCTTGGTGACCCAAAGGATGGATTACGTCATGCTGTAGTCTGACGCACATGACTTACGGTAATCGTTATTAAGAAAATCAATTTGCCTTATACTCATTGCTCGGCCGTTTTGCGAACGTTTTTTTATAGTTGCGTTGATGGATGAGCGTATTGGACCAATCTTCCTTCATTTACTGCTGCAAAAACTATAAAAGTGCGTTTACTATCAGAAATGAGTTTGCCATTTTGCAAAAAACTGGTCATGTGTAAAGTTAGTTATTTCGCTGGTTCCTTAAAGGGTTATTCACCCGCTCAACTCAAAAAATATATTTCCTTCAAACTAACTAGTTATGAATTTGGAAAATAACAGAAAAATTATTGGGTCCATCATGACCCGTAAAAAAAAGTCAATTTTGGTGATTTTCGAGCAAGGTCCCTTCGGCAAAAGTCTCCCATAAGAAATAACATGGGTACGATCTTTATGCCCCGTCATCTTGGAGAATATTGAGACGAAAAAATATCGGTCATTATTGACGAAATTCCCCGAAATGCTACTTTTCGACAGTTTCAGAATTAAAAAAAACTTTAAAAATCGTGTAAAATCACAGTTTCAAGGAAAATTTTTAAACGATTATTTAAGTGTAGAATTATGCTATAAATTATGTGGTAAAAATGTTTTTGGGGTAATAGCCCCTTTAAGTTTTCATCAAGATCAGATAAGCCGTTGGTCAACAAATACAAATATAAATGACGAAATATAAATATTATTATCATGCGCAATACGATGAAGAAATGCTTTCACAGGACTAAACTTTGTCTCTTCAGCCAGTTGTTTAAAATTTACATTCGCTAAGGAAGTGTTAGCCGATACTCCGATTCAAGAAAATTACCAATGACCCTTATTAAACAAATGCAATTCTTCAAATTTAATTATGACATAGTAATTAATAATATACAGAATTCGCTTGCATAATATTGGCGATATAATTTAATTTACAAGTGCACCATGGAATACAGAATTAACACACACTTAGAGAAAACAAGTATTCCATTCATAATTTTGTGGGAAAACTACTCATAATAAATATTGTTTAAAATAAAAGTCCTAACGAAGCACATTATGAATTCAAGGTTGTTCTGAATCAGGCTAGTTGATTCTGGCGTTGATCCGCGGGTGTTTGCACTGTCCATACCACTGATTGCTATATTTCCTATTAAAAAATATTGATCTTTGGTTGGTTATCGCTCACTCGTCGATTGCGTCGGGACCTACAGGGTTGGCTTGGTCGCTTTGGTTTACTGTCCCCCACTGAAAATCAGTTATATGACTGAGTGGGTAGACTATAAATAAATAAATGTTATTATTATGGGTTATAAATATAAATATAGAGATTGGCACTTGGTCTATTTTCTTCTTCGGAGAAGGCCTACATATTATGACTGCCTGTGGTTTCTGCCCCGGGCTATGTTTGGTTCATCAGCATTCACATATATTACCCCTTATAGACCATCTTCTCGACCCATTGAACATTCTTTTCACCGCTCCGCCCCCACTTTTCACACGCTAACGGCAGAGTCAGGGACAAGGTTTTATTTAATATAACTTCTCCAGCAAGGAGACTTTTGTGAAATAAAAAAGGCCACGGCCAATATGGAAACTCGAAGAAAATGATAAATGTTGTACATGTCATAAAAATGTAAACCTTGCACAATGAGATTCCAATAACGATCTCTATAGTGAGTTAGTTCCTTAGTAAATGTTTTAGGGCGCTTTATTGAGCGAGCGTAGCGAGCGTCTCTACTTGACTCTTATGGCTCGGATGTCTGTTTTTTTTTATTATTTATTTATTTTATTAATTTATTTATTTAAAGTCTATCCTATTCAGTTATAAAAACTGATTTACAAAGGAGGACAACTAAATAAATCTAATTACATAGATGCAGAAACAACAATAAACTACATTTTCGTAAATATTTGGAATAGTAGCATTACAACAACAATGCATTTAAACACAACAATTTTGGTAACAAATAAAAAAAATACATCATATGCATTTAATGAATAAATCAATTATAAAAAAGGGTGTAGAATGAAAAGAAAAGAAAAGAAAGGGGGAAAAAAACAAAAGGAAAAAAAAGAAAAAGAAAGAAAGAAAAAAACATTAAAAAAGAAAAACCAAAAGAAAAAAACTGATTTATTAGACGATCCCGCTCAAACGAATATGAGGTTTGCCAAAAATCAGGTACAGCAAATCAGGGAGTATAATCAAAAACTATTTTAAAGCCCGTTCAAAATACGAGAAATAAACATTCCTGTAACTGCTTCGGTACAGGTCGCACCGTTTCTCTGATCGACCTGAAATTTTGCACACATGTAGGCCTACATACCACCTATGCGGGTTGCTGTATAGTTTTTGAACAAAATCCGATCGTTGGTTATAAAAAATAAAAAATAAAATAAAAAAATAAAAATGTTCTGATCGTTATGAAATTTTGCAGGGTCAATAAGTACAATATTATCTTTTATTTTACAAATTTTCAGCTAAATCGGTCAGACCTTAAACACTTATTGGTATGTAACATTATGGGAATGTCGTACTCGGGTCGTGTTGCACGTGCCGGTGCTCGCTCAACAATGCGACGGGACTTTAGCGTTTTCCTAGTAGTAAAAAATATTCGATATTATACAAGATCTATTTTAAAGCCCGTTCAAAATACGAGAAATAAACATTAAGCACGAGGTCAGTATCACGTTAAATATTGCCTAGGTCAACATATTATATAAAGCGGACACGGCGGTGGACGATCAGAGCAAAAATAGGGTAAAATAAATGTGTAAACTTTTGTAGGATACCCGCTGTAGGGTATACACATAAGATTTAACCGGTGTGACCCTCTTCAGGTGACTATTACTAGGCATATTGCGGATAAGACAATTGTGAAGGGATGTCCGAGGGATATTTAAGAGGACTCAAACCCTTGAATTCGCATTAACGACCGAGTGAAACATAGGAAAAAAACTTCAAGCAGGATTTTCAGTTTTGACGGGATTCGAATCCGGGACCTCCCGAATCAGAGTCGAGCGCTTAGCGCTCGAGCCAACACATATAGGGTCAGCTTCAATGGAAAAGAGTAAAGAATATAAAAAATAAAAAAAATATTAAAATATTAATTAATATTAAAATATATTTTTTTTCGATTTCTTTGTAGCGTGTTGTAAACGTCGATCATCTTAACATATACGGGATGTTAATGTCATCCCTCAATGTATGAACGGCCGAGCAGTGAACAGGTTGAGAGGTGGAATATAACAAACCTAAAGACTTTCTGTGAGTTTATGACTTGACCTGGACGCTAGAACTAACCTACTGATTGCTTTTAGGTGGTTGATCTTGAGACTGGCAAGCTCCTAGGACGCAACTGCCCGGGAGAAGTGTGGCTACGCACCACCTCACTGATGAAGGGGTCTTATTCCTTCTAGGTGGTTGATCTTGAGACTGGCAAGCTCCTAGGACGCAACTGCCCGGGAGAAGTGTGGCTACGCACCACCTCACTGATGAAGGGGTCTTATTCCTTCTAGGTGGTTGATCTTGAGACTGGCAAGCTCCTAGGACGCAACTGCCCGGGAGAAGTGTGGCTACGCACCACCTCACTGATGAAGGGGTACCGGAACAACCCGGAGGCCACCGCCGCCGCTATTGACAAGGACGGGTTCCTGCACACCGGAGACGTGGGGTACTTCGACGAGGAGGGGTACCTCTTCATAGTGGACAGGATCAAGGAACTCATCAAGTACAAGCGAGACCACGTGAGTGGACCTATACTTGAATGCAACTTTTACAGGGACCAAACCGGATGGTGTTGAAGTCTGGAGGCGGCATATTTGGGCGCGGGTAATTTGAAATATAGCCCTCGTGTGCCCATTGGGGGCGGTACACTTCGCAGATGATTTGTAGTGTGGGGGTTGTATGAATGCGATGTATAAGGAATGTCGCCTTTGTGTATGAAAGAGAAATATCTTTTACCAAAACAACACAAGCAAAAATTATCTGTGCAAGGTCACACAGTTCCTCCGTGTGCTAGATCCACGCTAAGCTAGCGTGAATGGACAAAGTTGTTATGAAAACAATTTCGCTCCATCTGCATTCTTTCGTTGGAACAACTATACCAGATGTGTGCGTGAAGATGTGTTTGTGTTTTAAAAGATGAATACCGCCAGGCAGACGATTGCAAGTGATCGCTGTTTTCAAATAAATCGGGCAGTCAAACTCCACCCAAAAAGTAAAGTGATTTTCAGTTTTGTGCCTTCCAAAAGGTGCCGAAAATATACTCATACCATACTCATACCATGACCATACTAGTCGTGTAGTAAAGTGTCGTCCTGACCGATCACATAATATAACATAGATCGGAGCACTGTGATGGAGATTATACATCCTAGGATGGCACTGTAATAGCTTATGTAGGGGGTCGAATAGTCATGATCAATGGGGCGGTATGAGCCGGTATGCATACCGTTACTAAAATTACCGACGGTATGCCATACCGGGACTTGTAATAGATTTTATTCAGATTGTCGAATTATGTTGAATAATATAAAATTAGTAAAATATAGGCATACGATCCCAAATACTACCCCAATATTGGCAAACAAAAACAAACGTAGACCCGTTTTTAAGTGATTTAAAAGTGTTTCTGACAACACACCCTAAAAAAATTCACTGCGGGGCAAAAATGGGGGGCAGCGCCCCCCAGACCCCCGGCGTTTCCGCTTCAATACTTTCTTCAGCATAAGTGCATACCGTTACTATTCCGAACCCACTTTAACCACTGGTCATAATGAGTAATAATTAGGGGTTTTCAAAATATCATATACCGATTACAAAGTCATGATATAGAAATCAAATTCTCACCTGCGTGTTTATTATTCCATCTATGTCAAAAATCTGTCTTTCTAGAACCATTTTGAACATACAAAATATATATTAAAGAATACGTTCTTTAAATTAAATTAAATTTTATCCTTTAAAAGAATCCATAAATTGAAAACTTCGACTTTACCTGGGAATATTTACTATTATATTATATAGTACATATGTGTATTTTTATCATTGTTTTGAATGTTTTTTTAATTTTTTTATGTGTATAAAAAATAGTAAATTTTTTTAAGTTCCCGACTAATTAAATTGAGAATTCAATGTCCTCAATTTGTATTCGTGTTGGTATATTTACAAATAAATTGTGATTAATTTAACAATTTGAATTTTGTCTAAGGTTTGAAATAATATTTGGTCTGAAATGACGCGCTATATACCTACTTTAAACAGATAATAGGCGTTTTTAAAAATGTCAAAATATATCTTGGCCTATACTATAATTTATTAATGTATAATGGAAATAAGGTCTATTAGAAGGTGGGTATAAGTGGTGGTAAGCAGGTATAAAATGAGAGTAGATTGTGACTACTTCAGTTTCCTTGCGAATAGTTTAGGAAACATTACATGATCTCCTAAACCGTATTCAACTCTTACTGGTGATGTTTGACATTTCTATTCTTTATTGATCTGACTATCTATGTGAACCTTTTCCCCAAAAGTCATCAACACTAATTAACTTACAGTTGCTTAAGTCTGCGTGTGCATATTTCGTGGAAACTGTAGATATAACGCGTATTGCAAACTTCCTGGATATCGCTCTAAGTCTTAGGTCATCGGTCAGATCGCCGCTCAAGAGCACGCCTTTTAACTGCCAGGGTCAGGTTTTATTAACAGTGCTGATAGCTGATAAGTTTATAACTGCAAATATTATGCTGGGAATACCAACAAATCAAACTTTAATACATAACAATCTAGAGAGATGAGCAATTCACATAAACCAATCGGGCTGATTCAACGCATTTTAACGGGAACCGCAGCACATTGCGGAATACGGTGCATCATAAAGTATCTACTCATTACGGTGTCAAGGAAGCGAACTGTTATTATTTATAAGTTAAGTTTCGCAAAATTATTGTTACTTTGATTTACTCAGGAGTCAGGACAATTATTATTATTCATGTTCTGTTATTGGATGAGCGTAGCGAGCGAAGCGAAGATTCCATTTTACTACATTTGAGAAAAAAATCCGGAATGTTTTTATTCTCTTTCTTTCTTTCTTTTTGTTCTGTTTGTAATTTTGTGTTTGTTAACACGATTCCTGCTAAGCCAATACTCCAATTGCGATGAAATTTTGTGGAGGCCTTCGAAATTTCTGAACCTAGAATTGCCACGTTTTTGAGCTCAATCGAAAAACTATTTCTCATGAAAATCGCAATTTTACGATTTTTTATTTTTATTTTTAAAAAATTCTTTGACTTATAACACCTACATGCTTTATCCGATTGCAATGATTTTTTTTTAAAGAACCTTTATTTTATAAATTTATATATTCGTGTGAAATTTGAGCGTAATAAAAAAATTATTTCTCATAAAAATCGCAATTTTACGCTTTTTTCGTTTTTAAAAAATTACGCTTTTCCAACAACGAGCCTGAAAAAGCGTTTGCGAAGCTTCCTAGTAAGCTCGACATGACGACAAAACAAATTGACGCACACAAATTACATTGTTTCGTTATTGCATTCAGCCCACCACTTTTTTCTAAAACGCGCCAAATGCACCAAGTTATAATAACCTGATTTGCGGTGCAATGAATGGGGGACTCTGCCCCCCATGCCTTTCCCACGGATGTACATGAACGCGCAAATTGCTCCCCCCATGATTATGTCCTACATCCGCCACTGCTGGATACGAATGCTAGTGAGGGCAAACTTTTACACTAAATTGCTATGAATCAATATATAATATAATATGATGGTATTACAGATATATTAAAAATGTGTTATTTATACTAACTTATAATAATTTGTTTTACGGTTTAAGCAACTTATCGAGTTTCTTGAACCCTCAACCAGGTTCCTCCTATTGAGATCGAGGAGGTTCTGCTGAGTCATCCGGATGTGAAGGAGGCGGCCGTTGTCGGTGTGTTTCACGAGGAGGACTGGGAGCACGCCACTGGAGTGGTGGTCCTGAAGCCGGGGGCGTCCGCCACTGCTGGGGAGCTGCTGGGGCTGGTTGAAGGTACGCACACGCACACGCACACGCACACGCACACGCACACGCACACGCACACGCACACGCACCAGAGGGATTGTTGTAGTATTACCATTTCATACTTTGCAGTTCATTATTTGGTCTGCACTAATGTAATTATAGTTTTATTTAGTTGTACTCCGTTGTTAATCTGTAAATTAGTTTCAAAACTGAAAAGAATATACGTTAAATGCATTACATGCAATATCCATATCAGATGAAAACTAAAGTTATATTTTGTGAGAATAGGGAAGTTCGAAGGTGTCTAATGTGTGAATATGAATCATTCTAAACCTTCATCTGTACCTTAGGAAAACGTTCTGTTTCTACCATCCAACAGCTGTTTGATAGGAATGTCCAAGAGCTCCCATCCATTCAAACAATCCTAGTTAAAAACCATAATAACCCAATGAATCATACAAGTCCTGTGGTTGTGACGTGTAAACCCACACATATATAGAATCTTAGTCTTATCGTATAAGTGAGTTGATTGCAGCATCATATTACACAAACAACACTGGCCGGCTAGACCGAGATAATACACACCGGAAGTTCACTATGAAGGTGCAATCTACAGTGCATGCATAACCACAGTCGGGATAAATACTTGCTACGTATTAGGTTTGATTGATCCCATAATAAATACATTCCTTTTAATTCACATAATAATTCTGAGGAAATACATTAGAAAAACATTGAAATAGTTGCAACAACCGATGACACTTCCCAACAACGCTGATTTGCTCGATTTCATTAAACGAGCGAAGCGAGCGTTTCCATTTGACTCTGCCGGAAAAATTAGTCATTGTTTTTGTTTTGTTTTTTTTTTGTTTGTATGTCTCGCCATAACGTTCGAACGGAGGCTCGGATCGATTTGAAATTTTGACCATTCGCAAGCTTTGTTCTCGATTGAATGCCATTAGTTTTGTGGCAAAATCGTTCAAAAAGTTAAAAAGTTACATTAAAGTTAATCGAAAGTTTTTTTTTCAAACTAAACGGCTACAAAATCTGAGGTGGCCAAATCATTTAGAATGTCCGTCCGGTCACGAATATGTTAATTTTATTTTGATCCGATAAGTAGTGTAAATGGAAATTACATTATAACAAAAGTAACGTTGCCATGGCAACGAAAAGACGCGCGAAGTTTCTAATGCACTGCCACCTAGAAGTATCAAAATACTTTCGAGGAAGCAGTCTATTATTTGTCACCAAAGTGTTTAAATAGTTTTCCCAAGGAGTCAAGGTCCTCTAGGTCTAGATGGCGGTGGATTTTAACCACAAAGTAAAGGTTTACACACGGGTTTACCCAAATACCTTGGCAATAATAAATAATATTGGAAACATGGCCCTGTGGACAGCGAACGTCGCAAATTTTAAAATTTTAAAAAATGTGCAATGTGGGTCTAGCTATAGCACGTGCTCGCTTATCAACGCGTCCAACTGAGCGTTTCCTAGTATTATTAACCGACAATGTTTGCTGGAGCAGCGCGCGACTCTGATTCGGGAGGTCCCGGGTTCAAATCCCGTCGAGATCGGTGAACCTGACTGATTTTTTTTTCTTGAACAGTCCTCGGACATCTCTTCACAATATCCAATCCGCAACATACCTAGATAGACACCTGAAGAGGGGCATGAATTGCACCTTGGGCAGGCTTCCTACAAAAGATTACTATAACGTGCAACGCAAATAGTAATTTAATGATGTTAAGCCAATAATCTTGATTAAATTGTGTTAATTATCACCAACATCTTGAGGAGATCAGTGTTATTAAGCGAGCGAAGCGAGCGTTTCCATTTGACTCTGCCGGAAAAATTAGTCACTGGTTTTGTTTTGTTTTTTGTTTGTTTGTTTGTTTGTTTGTTTGTATGTCTCGCCATAACGTTCGAACGGAGGCTCGGATCGAGTTGAAATTTGGACCATCCGCAAGCTTCGTTCTCGATTGAATGCCATTAGTTTTGTGGCAAAATCGTTCAAAAAGTTAAAAAGTTACATTAAAGTTAATCGAAAGTTTTTTTTTCAAACTAAACGGACACAAAATCTGAGGTGGCCAAATCATTTAGAATGTCCGTCCGGTCACGGATATGTTAATTAAAAAAAAAGTTACAAAAATTTTGATCCGATAAGTAGTGTAGATGGAAATTACATTATAACAATGTACCGTTACCATGGCAACGGAAAGTCGCGCAGCTTTTTTGGCTCATGATAGCGGTCGAACGGAGGCTCGGGTCGAGTTGAAATTTGGACCATCCGCAAGCTTCGTTCCCGATTGAATGCCATAAGTTTTGTGGCAAAATCGTTCAAAAAGTTACAAAATTACATTAAAGTTAATGGAAAGTTTAAAAAAAAAACTAAACGGCGACAAAATCTGAGGTGGTCAAATCATTTAGAATGTTCGTCCAGTCACGAATATGTTAATTTTATTTTGATCCGATAAGTAGTGTAGATGGAAATTACATTATAACAGAAGTAACGGTACCATGGCAACGAAAAGTCGCACGAGGTTCGCAACTATGCACTGCCACCTAGAAGTAATCAAGTACTATCGAGGGACCAGTGTATTATTTGTTACCAAATAGTTCAAATAGTTTTTCGCAAAGAAATGATGTCAAGGTCCTCTAGATGGCAGTGGATTTTATCCGCAAAGTAAAGGTTTACCCAAATAGGCCCACCTTGCCAATAATAAATAATATTGGATACATGGCCCCGTGGACAGTGAATGTCGCAAATTTATAAATTAAAAAAAATTGCAATGTGGGTCTAGCTATAGCACGTGCTCGCTTATCAACGCGTCCAACTGAGCGTTTCCTAGTTAATACGAAAAGTAACATTAATAACACCTTGATGTTGCAAAATAGGGTTTTCATCCTAATTTTATTTGTGTATGGTGTCGCTGTAGGGTACATATAAGAGATAACCGATGTGACCCACTTCAAATAAATAACTAGTATGTTGGAATTAGGACAATTGTGAAGGAATGTTCAAGTGCTGTTTCAGGGAAAACTTCGGAAAAACGTTCAGTCAGGATTGCAGGACACGACGAGATTCGAACCCAGGACCTCCTGAATCAGAGTCGCGCGCTTAGCACTCGAGCCAACACTGATGTTGTTATTCTGCTTGTTTCAGCCAGCCTGCCCCAGTTCAAGTGGCTTCACGGAGGCATCAGGTTCATGGACGCTCTACCAAGGACGGCTTCTGGGAAGATCAACAAGAAAGCTATACGCGACAGTTTGGCACAATCCAAATAGTACTCAAACTAAGCAAGAGATTGCTATAACAACCCTCTTTATACAATCCTCACTTTGTACAAGTTGTTAGTCGTCAAAATGACAATGTTCAACTCATCATCTTCGCTTGATGACTTCTCAATCGTATTTTGATGTATATAATTGGGCTGGGTTTGTCGTTCTGCAAAGCCTAATTTAGTTATTTCAGCAAAATCTGTTAGTTGTTAATTAAAAATTAAAATCGTTTAAATAAATCATGTATACTTTGAAATATTCTATTGTCTTCCATACATTTTCTAAGATAACCTTGAATTACCTTGAATATTTTCACAAACTAGGTCTATTCACGACCGCTTTTCACAGTCACGTTGATAGATGAGCGTATTTGCCCTATCACCCTGCCTGCATTTCTACATAGGAAAAATACTAATAAAATGAATTTTATAAAACTATTGCTTTGATATTTTAGTGGGCATCTGTAAGACAATCTGCGCTGGTTTATAAACCATTGAATTAAATGTAAATCAATCCTGAGATTACATAATCCAGTGCAGCGTAATATCGAACCCCGCTCTCCCAATTGTCGGTCGGGTGCTTTAGTGTCTGGATTGTTTTACATAAAATCAATGACACCTACGGGATTTTTTCCCGATGTATGAAATTGAGAAATGGCATTGAATGACTCACTCTGATTTGTTATTTGTTTATTATTTTATTCTTATACGAGTGACCTTATCCTCCCCCCCCCCCCCCAAACACCAAAATTTGTTAAAAAAAAAAACGGCAGCCAAGTTCTCCTTCAAAAGTCTTTGGCAGTGAATGTTGTGGGATGTAGAATTTGAGCCAATCTGTTCATTCTTCCTCCCTAGTTTCGCATTGAAAGAAGTAAGATTATTTCGCCTGTTGACGAGCGCCATTTTCGTGGTAAAAAAAGTAAAAATTTAAACTCAAAATCATAAAAAATACTTGCCATGAATTTGTTTAATTATGAGAACTTAAAAAGTAAAAAAGTAAAAATTTTAAACTCAAAATCATAAAAAATTATTTGGCCATTGAATTTAGTTAATTAAAAGAACTTTTAAAAGTCAATGGCCAAGTAATTTTTTTATGATTTTGAGTTTAAATTCTTACTTTTTACCATGAAAATGGTTGGCTTGGCGCTCGTCAACAGGCAAAATGATCTTACTTCTTTCAATGCGAAACTAGGGAGGAAGAATGAAAAGATTGGCTCAAATTCTATATCTCACAACATTCACTGCCAAAGACTTTTGAAGGAGAGCTTGGATGCCGTTTTTTTTTTTACATATTTTTGTATTTGTGGGGGATGTCACATCTTTTTGCTGTTTGTTTCATATCAAGGCGTGAAATACTTGTAAATGAAAATTCAAGAAAGAGGGAAATTTCAAAATGTAATTTTTCATCTAATTTGCTCGGATGTACGTCTTAGACGCAGTTTGATTCACTTTCTTAATTTTTGTAAGAATTAAATTGTGGTTGCATAGCTCAGTTGGTGAGTGCATAGCCCGGACGGCTAAGGTCATGCCAAATTTTATGCTAATAATGTGATAATGTGTGATGTTGTGTAGGTGCCTTCATGGTGAATGCTGGAAATCAAGGTGAAAATAATATAAACAACTAGGGATGGGGGTTGAAAAAATGTGGTTTTGGAAATGAGAATAAGCCGATTGGGTTGAAACACATTAAGGCATAATTTTAATAACTAATTTGAATAAAAATTCAATTTTGGGTTGGGCTATGAATTATTCCAATTTAGGGAGTGGAATATCGCTTGCCTCTCGGCGGATTATTTTTCATACCATTATATACCATGATACCATCATGCCAAATTTCATGCTTAATATAACTCATTAGGTGCCTTCATTGTGAATGCTGGAAATCAAGGTAAAATATAAACTATTAGGGATGGGGGTTGAAAAAATGCGGTTTAGGAAATGAGAATATGCCGATTGGGTTAAAACACATTAAAACATAATTAAAATAAATAATTTGAATCAAAATTCAATTTTGGGTTAGAGCTATGAATTATTCCAATTTTAGGGGATGATTTAGGGGGTGTTGGGGGTGGAATATCGCTTGCCTCTCGGCAGATTATTAATTCTGATATTTTATTTGACACCATGCCCAATTTCGCGCTTGGAACCCATGTGTTAGATATTTATTAATGGTTGCATGAGTCTAAGGTATCTAAGTTTGGTCAAAGTTTTATAGTTCTAAGATATGCCGTTTCCTCTGTAGGCTCTTATTCCTCTCTGTCAGAATCCACCAGCCACCCACCCAGCCAGCCGAATTTTTTTAGACCAAGTTGAGGCACTTTTTTAACACAACGGGTTATACGATCGGGCTTTTTTTTTTTGAAGGTCATGGACCACATATCAGGCCAAATACCGAGTTTCAAGATTGTAAATATTTCTGGACGGCGTGTGCAGATAGTTGAAAACCCCCCAACTCGGGTTGGAGTAAACAGGGTCAAGTTAGTAATCGCCTTCTAAGCAGTCGCGTGCGCTTGGCTGCGGGCGAACGACCGTCGCCCTAGATAAACATTTAGACAAGAAACATGCTAATATTGCTCCCTTTCACGTGCTTAAAACTATTCAGGTCCGTTGTGTGTGCGACGTTCGTTGAATGGGAATGCAAAAGAAATCAAAGCATACCCTCTTTATTTTGCAAAATGTAGTCATGATTACAAGTTGCCAGCAATCGATCTTCGTTGTCAATGTCAAAGTTTTGGACCATTTTGATATATCAAATAGATGGCAACCAACCTATTTAGACTAAAGTAACTAAACACAACTGAAAAAATTGTTTATACGAGTTTAATTAACATACAAAAACTACGTTACATTGAGGTATCCGTTCAGATCCTTGAGAAGACGATAAAGTCACCGTATTACAAACGTACGCGTTCACTACTTCCAGTTGTGTTCAGTCGCTCAGACCGGTAGGTCGATCTCTAGACAATGGAGCAAGCGAGTTGTGATGATAGGCTGATTGTGCGTGGGCCCCACAACCCGACCACTCCTGAGAACGTGTCCCTAGGAGACCACCTCTACCGTAGACTGCAGGAGTACGGCGACAAGGTGGCGCAGGTACAACAGGTAGGTGATGATAGGCTGATTGCGAGACGATCCCACTCAAACGATTATGTATGAGGTTCATTCATTTTCCATGGTGTCACCATTAAACCAGTGGAGGCATTGACCATAGATATATTTAGACTAGGAAAACGCTCAGTTGGACGCGTTGTTGAGCGAGCACCGGTGCGTGCAACACGACCCGAGTACGACATTCCCATAATGTTACATACCAATAAGTCTTTAAGGTCTTGACCGATTTAGCTGTAAATTTGTAAAATAGGAGAGAATGGATAAAATCCACCGCCATCTAGAGGACCTTGACATCGTTTCTTTGGGAAAACTATTTTACTCTTGATTTCTTCTAGGTGGCAGTACATAGTGACCATAATTCTTGTGCGACTTTTCGTTGCCATGGTAACGTTACTTTTGTTAAAATGTAATTTCTATCTACACTACTTATCGGATCAAAATAAAATTAACATATTCGTGACCGGACGGACATTCTAAATGATTTGGCTACCTCAGATTTTGTCGCCGTTTATTTTTAAAAAAAAAACTTTGGATTAACTTTAATGTAACTTTATAACTTTTTGAACGATTTTGCCACAAAACTAATGGCATTCAATCGGGAATGAATTTTGCGGATGGTCAAAATTTCAACTCGATCCGAGCCTTCGTTTGACCGCTATCGTGAGCCAAAAAAGCTGTGCGACTTTCCGTTGCCATGGTAACGGGACTTTGTTATAATGTAATTTCCATCTACACTACTTAAGTTATCGGATCAAAATAAAAATAACATATTCGTGATCGGACGGACTTTCTAAATGATTTGGCCACCTCAGATTTTGTCGCCGTTTAGTTTAAAAAAAAACTTTCGATTAACTTAAATGTAACTTTTTAACTTTTTGAACGATTTTGCCACAAAACTATGCAGCAACCCGCCTAGGTGGTATGCACATGTGTGCAAAATTTCAGACCGATCAGAGAAACGGTGCGACCTGTATCGAAGCAGTAACAGAGAGAAAAAAAAACCCAGACATTCGAGTCATAAGAGTCAAGTGGAGACGCTCGCTTCGCTCGCTCAATTATAACCTACAGCGTTGGCTCGGGAGCTTAGTGCTTGACTCTGTTTCGGGATCGAATCCCGTCTTGAGAGTGGCAATCCAGACTAAAGGTTTTTCCGAGGTTTTCCTTAGTCATTAATGCGAATGCAAGTGATTGAGTCCTCTTAAACGTCCCTCGGACATTCCTTGCCAACTTCCGAAAGGCTAAAGTGGGCACTGTACCCTACAATGGCCATCTCGCAAGGCGAGAAAAATACAATTAAAAAATTAGATTGAGTGTTTTGTGACAGCTCTCATCAGAATTGCAGCGGAAATGCACTTGATTACGTCGATTGCGTGCGGTGGTTTAGGAACGAGGTCTTGTTTCCGGTGGTTTAGCCTTTCTTTAAAACTAATTACCTTCTAGACGCTGAGAAAATCGAATGCTGCAATTAATTAGACGGGAAATCGGTCAATATTATCAGTGTCAGTTGATAACATGAATTACAATTTGTACTTAGTATGTTATAAGTCTTCAACACTACTGAACATTATTCAACTGAACACACATTTAATAAAATATTCTTCCCAGTTGCTGCATTTCCCAAGAAGACCACACTTTATTTTTCACCACCAAGGCGCATCACTGTGCAGTTGACAACTCGATAATCGAATGCATATCGCAGGGTCGATACAGAATGCGCGCATTATAAACATACAATGCAATACAATACATAACACTCCTTCCCTTTTTAAAAATGTTCACTATCTTATTTACAATTACAAGTAGTGAAGCAACATAACATATATTTATCATATATATTTAGATCAATGTACAAAGTTCTCTATATCTAAGCATGTAGTGAAACAATTACAATATAACATAGTATTTATATGTTTTACAAATCCAATTTTTGGGGAGCCGTGCGGTTCCGACTGGACCTTCGCACCACTGTTGGTGACGATTGGGTTGGGACTACAGGACTGGGCCTTCGTACCACTGTTGGTGGCGAATTGCTTGGAACTGTAGGAGCTACTGGATTGTCCATGGTATCGGCAGGGGAACCGTTCTGTTCTACAGGGGACTCTACAACTTTTGAATATGGCTTGCTAATAGCACGGGGTGGGTTTACTGGATTAAATCTTATGCCTACTCCATCTTTTGGTAGTAGTGAGCGTTTCAAGTGATCTGCATGTACCAATCTGATTCTATCACGTACCAAAACTAGGTATGTCACAGCACTAATTCTCTGTTTCACCTCGCCTACGATCCAGTTGTTTCCTTTTTCCCTAGTAGGACCTACTGATTGTACTAGCACTGCTCTCCGTGCTCAAATTCTGTAGCCTTATAAATTCTTTTAGGAGAGCTATTACTCTGGTTCATTACCATAGTACTATGTTTTTGCAATGCAACATTTAAATTGGGTTTGAGCATTCCAAGTTGGTTCGGGGTTTAAACTTTAACATAATATCTACTGGAGATAATTTTGTTGTGACATTGGGTGTGTTCCTGAAACTGAATAGGAAATTGTCAATTCTATATTGGAGCGACAGACCACTACCTTGTTCCAATTTCTCATCATTGATATTAAATTTGTTTAGGACTTGTTTAAGTGTCTGCACTCCTCGTTCTGCCGCACCGTTTGAAGCTGGGTGGTAAGGTGGACTATGCAAAAGTTGATACCATTCCGATTGCAAAAATCATTTAAACTCTGTTGAAGTGAATGGAGGGCCATTGTCTGTGACAATGGTCTCTGGGAAACCAAAGGTTGAAATTACCTTTCTGGACCCTTATTCTATAACGCGATGTGAAAACTTGTCGGTTGAAACGAAACGAGAATTTCACTTTGGTATTCTATAGCGCTATTTTGCGAGTTGTCGTTTCGTTTCAACCGACGAGTTGTCCCCAACCAAACTGTTTGGGAGAACTTTTCTCAAAGCCTGCGAAATCTATTTGACATAATATGTTGTGATGTTTTGTACAGTAGTGTCATTATATATTTAATGTTGACTTATTTGTGTAGTTTTTAGGTTCACTCGCGGTCTTGTTTTCAAGAGTAAAGAATAAACTGAGGTTATGATTTCACGGGCGGGTTAGCCGGCCATCACGCCATGAGCTTGGAGTTCTTAGAGATGCGTGGAGTCTCCGGTAGAGAGCGGGACCGCCGACTGGCGCCCACCAGACTCGATGCGTTCTGATGCTTCTGATTGGTCGAAACTGGTTGTGGAGCTACGATGGCTCAGCCGCTTGGAAGTTTTTCCAAATCCCTGTGCTCGCGAAACCTTTAGTTCTCGTTGGCGGTATAGAATCACTGTTTTAACATCTTGTCGTTTCGTGTGAAACGACAACTTATCACAGAGCTGTGAAACGACAACTACCACACCGTTATAGAATAAGGGTCCAGAGCATACTAATTACTTGAGTTGCATTGGTAGATTTCATTTTCCAGACTTTCATCCATTTTGAGTAGCTGTTTACTAATACAAGGTACATATTGTTATCTTTTTTTATGCAAAATCCATACGGATTTTCTGCCAGTGTTTAGATGTTAAGAGGGTGTTGTCCAATTAGTTAAGGGAACTACTGTGTGTGAAGGACTGGTAACTATGCAGGCTTCACAACTAGATACCTTTTGTTCAATATCTGCATCTAACCCTGGCCACCACACATGGCTTCTCGACAGCATTTTAGTTCGAACTATTCCTGGGTGGTTTTCGTGAAGTAATGAGAGTACATGATCACGCAATTTGACAGGAATAATTACCCTATTCCCTCATAACACACAATTTTCTTCTAATGACAGTTCGTTCCTACAAATAAAGTAAGGTTTCAAGTCAGGATTCTCAACATGGTTTGGCCAACCTTGTTGTGTAAAGGTGTATACGCGAGATAAGGTATGATCAACTCGCGTAGCATCTGCAATATCATTAGGATTACAGGGACGAAATTGATATGGTGAGGCTAGCGCTTCGCAAATGGTCTTTACTGTACATAAGTAGCTATTGTGGGTCTCTACTCCATCACTTTGCAAAGGTAAACGTAATATAGCGTCAGTGTTTGAAATTTCCTTACCCTTCCTGTACTCAATATCATACCGGTAAGAGGACAGTATGATTGCCCACCTCTGAAGGCGTGAGGCTGCTAGGGTTGGGATTCCCTTCCTGCTGCCAAGAATTGCCTTAAGGGGCCGGTGATCAGTTACGAGTAGGAATTTACGACCATAAATATATTTGTGAAAATGCTTAAAAGCAAAAATAAGGCTCAAAGCCTCTCTCTCTACTTGAGCATATCCTTGCTCCGCATAGTTTAAGGTTGATGACGCAAAAATTACTGGATGCTCTACACCATCCACAATGTGCGATAGGACTGCACCTACTCCGTAATGTGAAGTGTCACTCGCTACCACCATGGGTTTTAGGGATCATATGGCACAAGCACTTGGTTGTCTAACAACAGCTGTTTACTGAGTTCAAAGGCCTCCTTACAATCCAGGGACCAATGCCAATCTGACCCCTTTTCTAGTAACCGATGCAATGGTTTGAGTCTAGAAGACAGGTTTGGCAAAATCTGTTATAGAAATTTAATAGTCCTAGGTAAGACTGCAGCTGTGTAACATTAGTTGGGTCTGGAGCCTAAGTTTTAGCTGTAACTTTGTCTAGGGTTGGGTGTATACCTTGTTGGTCAATCAGATGACCCAGATATTCAATACTGGTCTGAAGGAATTTACATTTGGACAATTTGACTCTGATTGCATACCTTTCAAATCTTTGAAGGACTAACAACAAGATCCTCATGCATTCTTCCCAAGTTTCCCCCAAAATCAACAAGTCATCTAGGTAGATAAGGACATTGGGGATGTCTTTTTAACACCTGGGCGATTACTGACTGAAAAATAGCAGGAGCACTGGTTACCCCAAATGGTAACCTGGTGAACTGATATAACCCTAAAAGGGTGTTTACCGTTAGGATGTGCTGAGACCTATCAGATAATCTCAACTGCAGGTAAGCATTAGATAGATCTAGCACTGTGAACACCTTTCCCTTTGCCAGTGAGGCAAGGAGATCATCCACTCTTGGTAGTTGGTAGTGTTCCGTGTCTACACACTTGTTAACAGTTACCTTATAGTCTACACACAAGCGTATTTTATCAGAGTTTTTTTCGGGACAATGACCAAAGGAGAGGCCCATTGGCTACGCTTGACAGGTTTAAGGGTTCCTGTTCTTACTAACCTCTGAATTTCATCAGTTACTCTTCCCGTAAGTGCGTAAGGTACATTATAAGCCTTATGGAAAATTGGAACTGAGTTATCCTTCAGGACCACATCAGCTTCAAACTCTTTGATGGCTGACATCTCCCTTTCCTTGAAAAACATTTGGGAAAGTTTCCTGAAGTTGAGTTAAATCCTTGAAATCATGACAATTTAAGGAATTTACTGTGTTAGTAATGTTTGACAGATGTTTCCTCCAATCAGGATATAGAACATTTAGCCATGATCTGCCCATCAAAGGTGTAAAATTGTGTACATCGCAACTGTCAGGGGTAAACTATGAACCTGATTTGAATTTTTGTGGTTTTCTACAAACACCTCTATTTCACCATAGATTTTTAACTTTTCACATACTACTGATTTCAGTTTCAAATCAGTCTTCCTGCAAGGGACATCGGAGAAACATTCCTTAAACATTAAATTTGAAATTATTGATTTAGCTGAACCGCTATCAAACTCCATTTTGGCAACCTAATTATTAATTGACACTGGGACTGTCAAAGGTTCATCCCTTAGCTTGCCAATCACCTTTGAAAAAGCATTATCAAGTTGTTTTGACACAACAGTGACATTATTTTGACCTTTGGAAAGATTGCTGTTCATCGACACAACATTGACACATTTGTTCGTGATGGTACTGGCTTCAACACACTATTTTGACTTGACACGGCATCAACGCTATTTTGACTTGACACGATGTTGACACTTTTATACTTGACAAAGCATCAACACTATTTTGACTTGACTCGGCCTCGACATTATTTTGACTTGACACGATGGTGTCATTTTTTATAGTGCATAACGATTCACTATCACTATCAGTAAACGACTCACCCGACTGTTGGCAGGTTCATCCATGACGTTCTTGACCTTTTTTCGCCTACGGCACATACGGGATGTACGCCCGATTGCTTGACATGAGTAACATTTCCACTCTTTTGCCAGACATTTGTCATCGGAATGGAAATGTCCACATCTTTTGCATTGAGGGTTGGACTTACTGGACTGATACTGACCCGTAGACTTGGACTTGGACTCCTTGGAGTGGCTCTGCTTCTGGGAAGCCTTGTTGTGGTTCTCCCTCATGGTTTGTCCACAATGAAATTTGGACATTCTCTTCACTTCCTGACCATACCCACTTGGATGCAGTAATTTGGCGTGACTCATTGCCAATTCTTATCCGCGAGCAATTTTACAAGCTTCATCAAAAGATAACTCATCCTCACACTTAAGTAGTTTCCGTTGAGTTTCTTCACTCTTTATACCACATACAAAACGATCACGTAACGGCCCTTGCATTGGCATGAAGCTAATACTGTAATCCGTTACAAGTTGTTCTCGCCTGGTTTATCAACGCCTGCCGTGTACTTCAACTCACGCGCATGTGGTACTGGTATGTTAATTAAAACAGACTTTTAAACGATAACAAGTGTTTTCGTCGCGGTAGTTTCGTAAGTCACGGCTCATTTGTCGTGAGAACAACAATTTAAATACGGAGCATGGCGGTAAAGACCTTGAGACCTTGAAACCCGCATGATGTGGGTTGTTACGTAACTCACACGTACCGAGGAAGAATAACAATAAGTAGTATTTTGTTATTATCCTAAAGAATTTTCAAGATTATTTTCGTTTATTTGTTTAGGAAATCAGCCATGACATTTGAATTGAATGTAACTTCAAAATTTCAAGAATACATTTGACTTCCAAAGTTGTAATTTTCTGTTCCTTGAACAACATTATTTCCATGTGTATTGCATAATAAAAATGTTCAAATGTTCAATTCCTATTCGACGACCACAGGCGTCCAATCTATAATTATAATATATATAATATAAGGACATGAAAAAAACACATAAATATTATAAAACTACAATTTTAACAAGATTGGTGACGGTGTCTTTGGAGCCGTCCTAGCAACGAGGCACATAATGAATTCTAATGTTGTTCCGAATTAGCCTTGTTGATTCTGTCGCCGCCAGCAGGTTGCATCGTGTCCAGCTTGTTTGGTCGGTTTCTATTTGGTCATTGTTCGCTCGTCGATGGTGTCGGCGCCAACAGGGATGGACTCTTAAATACGATTTTTAAATTATTATTTAATACACTAATAAGTAGCCTAGTAGGACACATAAGGGCATTAGGAGTTGGTAAATACCTATTCGCTGGGCCAGGAAGCATCCGACGTATATGCAACTTTGCACAGTTGTTGTTGTTGTTGTTGTTGTTGTTGTGCTGTTGAATTATTTTTAATTATTTGTTTAGAAAAGTTTGACTTTGTCCGCTTCCGTGACAAATGTCTGTGGACTGTCTAACAGCTGCTCGAACTGGAATATGCCTAAAACACATGTCCAATATCTTCAGTTGATTATTCAAAATTGTGTTGGGCAGATTATATTATCACCGATGAACGAACGAACAAGACGATGATTTTAATACGAATGATCATAAACCAATAATCATGGTAAACTTTAGTGTTTCATCTTCCATGTTCTCAGGTTGACGGAAATGTCGAGAGCCGCACCTTCACCGATCTCCTGCGTCAAGGAAAACATGTTACCAACTTCTTCCGACAAAAGGGCCTCGCTACTGGAGATGCCGTCATGATCTGCTGCGCCAACACGCTGGAGTTTACCCCTATCATGTTGGGGACACTGTTTCTTGGAGGCATTGTGGCACCAGTCAACCCAATGTTCGACACGAGTGAGTGTCTCATAAGATGAGATAGTTTCTTTATTTGGAATCAAATATGGCAACAAACAATGTAATGATATGCTATTTCAGAATTAAGTATTATTGGATGAGCAAAGCGAGCGTAGCGAGCGAAGCGAAGATTCCATTTCACTACACTGGAGAAAAAAATCCGGAATATTTTTGTTTGTATTTTTGTCTGTTAAAATCAATTCTCCAATTTCAATGAAATTTACTGGAGGCCTTTAAAGCCATACTCTCACATTGACTTGTTGCTTACTTATGTTACACCTAAATTTATTTTAGGAATTTAGAAAAAAAAATGAAAGAAATCAGTCAATATTTAAGCATGGTACGACCAATATTGTGGAAATTGTATGGTGCGTGACGTCACCACCCGTGACGTAGCTGGATGGGTACAGAGCTTCGCTACCGATCGACTCGAGTGAATGCGGCCGCTCACTGCCCGCCCATTCAATACCATCGGGCACGGGACGGGTCAGTTGAAAAGTGTTTGTTCTATGTACACGATGTTAGGATTAGCTCCCTTCATTTTCAAACCTTTATACACATAAAGTGAACAGAAGGAAAATCTCAAGAAAAATTAAGAAAAAGAAGCCTGGATAAAACAGTTTAGTGGCGGGAAAGGTGATCTTAAATGTTATAGTTGTAATGAATGTACATCAATGGAACCGACACAGAGTGCTTATATTGTTACGAATCGGAAAAAAATCACAAATTTGCGTGCTAATTTCGATTGTATTACTATCCATGATGGGTTTAAGCATATTATTAAATATTAACAGTCATTCTCTCAAGTCTCAACACTGCTAGGCAACAGTTTTTGTTACTCTCCACGTGTAAAGACCAACGATGTGTAGGATTTAAAGTCGCAGACGGGAGTACCGTGGACTACTTTGACTAAAAGTGATTCGACTTTAATGATTTTTTTTATGATTGTAAGGATTAGAACAGTGTATACATTTGTAACACGATTTTAACCCACGGATTAATATGAAAACCACATTACTTTATCATAAACCTGATTTTGTTTTTGTTGTCCAATATATCATCATTTAAACACCCACGCGTCACACATTAATTATTTATAAAACCAAGAATTATTCGGTATGTTTGCCGTCTCTTTGTATGACACACGTATCACTTACTTTAAAAAACTACTATAGAACCTAAAAAAAGACAAAATCCACATTTCAACTATAGGTATGTTTGTTACCTGTAGTCACTGAGACATCCGTACTCTTCACATATCTCGACAAACCTTGTAATGCTATTCACTATCACATTAATTAAAGTAGTACATAAAACACTTGTTGAGCTGTCACTGTGCTAGAACAAATCTGCGAACACTCCATCCACACAGAATGTCAACCCCTTACTAAACACGTGTTCTAACCGAGTGTCTACCCTCGCCCGGCCGGCTTTGTCCCCATCCACCTGCGTCACATGCCCCCAGGCGCGCGTCAAAACAAACCGTTGTATAGGGTATAGGCCACACCCAAGGTTGCCAAAATGTCCGGCATTCTTATTTTTTGTACACCTTCTTGTATTAAAAAAATACTTCATCCATTGTGATTTAATGCCTTTAAAGCCATACTATCACATTGACTTGTTGCTTACTTATGTTAAACCTAAATTTATTTTAAGAATTTAGAAAAAAAAATGAATTAAATCGGTCAATATTTAAACATGGTACGACCAATATTGTGGAAATTGTATGGTGCGTGACGTCACCACCCGTGACGTAGCTGGATGGCTACAGAGCTTCGCCACCGATCGACTCGAGTAAATGCGGCCGCTCACTGCCCGCCCATTCAATATCATCGGGCACAGGACGGGTCAGTTGAAAAGTGTTTGTTCTATGTACAGGGTGTTAGGATAACCTCCCTTCATTTTCGAGCCTTCATACACAGAAAGTGAACAGAGGAAAAATCTAAAGAAAATAAAGAAAAAGAAGCCTGGATAAAAACAGTTTAGTGGCAGGAAAGGTGATCTTAAATGGTGTAGTTGTAATGAATGTACATCAATGGATACCGACACAAAGTGCTTATATTGTCACGAATGGGAAAAAAAATCAAAAATTTGCGTGCTAATTTCGATTGTATTACTATCCATGATGGGTTCGAGCATATTATTAACATTCATTCTCTCAACACTGCTAGGCAACAGTTTTTGTTACTCTCCACGTGTAAAGAACAACGATATATCTAAAGGATTTCAAGTCGCATACGGGAGTACTGTGGACTCTTTGACTAAAGTGATTCGACTTTAATGATTTCTTTATCATTGTAAGGATTAGAACAGTGTATACATTTGTAACACGATTTTAACCCACGGAATTATATGAAAACCACATTTCTGTATCATAAACCTGATTTTGATTTTGTTGTCCAATACATCCACATTTAAACACTCACGCGTCACACATTAATTATTTATAAAACTAAGAATTATTCGGTATGTTTGCCGTCTCTTTGTATGACACACGTATCACTAACTTTAAAAACTACTAGAACCTAAAAGAAGACAAAATCCACACTTCAACTATATAGGCATGTTTGTTAACTGAAGTCACTGAGCCATCCGTACTCTTCACATATCTCGACAAACCTTGTATAATGCTATTCACTATCACATTAATTAAATTAGTACATAAAACACTTGTTGAGCTGTCACTGTGCTAGAACAAATCTGCGAACACTCCATCCACACAGAATGTCAACCCCTTACTAAATACAACACATGTTCTAACCGAGTGTCTACCCTCGCCCGGCCGGCTTTGTCAGCTCAGCAGGTCCCCATCCACCCGCGTCACATGCCCCCAGGCGCGCGTCAAAACAAACCGTTGTATAGGGTATAGGCCTCATCCAAGGTTGCCAAAATGTCCGGCATTCTTATTTTTTGTACACCTTCTTGTATTAAAAAAATACTTCATCCATTGTGATTTAATGCCTTTAAGTTTGTTGTGATTTTTTAATTTCGTCCACTCGTTTAAACTGCTATTAAGCTCTTACAACTGAGAATTCGTAATTTTGCAATTAGATTTTGGACGGGAATATATGAATTTTAATTATATATTATGCTCAAATTGAAAGAAGATTACAAAACAAACATTCAAACTCTAGATCAAAATTATTGTAAAGTCTTGAAAACGAAAATTGCAAAATGTAAGTATGATTTATTTTCTAAATGTAAGGAGAACCTAAATCAGTTTATGTATGCCTACAAACAGTTCAACACGAAGTTGCATCAACACAATAAGCTTCTAGCTTGTATTCTACTCTAGGTGACATGCTTCACTTCGTGCAGTTGATCCAGCCAGCCATGGTGATCTGCAACCCCACCTCACTCGACGCTGTCACAGAAGCCGTCTCTAAAAGCGGACGGGATGTGGCGATCGTTGCCATGGAAACCATTGTGCAGGCAATGAATAACACGGAAGAGGTAGCCAGTTTGCTTATTGTGTATATAATACGAACAAGCTCATGCAATAATCAAATATTTGTATAGCAGATAACTGGAAAAAGTAAATACCAAACTGATTGTGGTGTCTGCTATATTAAGATTATTTCCCGTTGTGACTTTTAGTCAAATAACTAGGAAAACGCAAATTCATGGAGTGAGCGAGTCATTTGTTGACTACCCGAGAAAATTTGCTGTTTAAGTTGATTGTTATATTAAAAGTTATAAATTATGGGGTTTTGAGTCAAGTTGGTATAAGGGCGCTCAACTGTAGGGCCATAATGCGCCACTCTAGCCTATGATAGGTAGGAAAGAAGCATGCTGGAACCAGCCTTTAGGTAGGGGAAGAAAGGGAATGTGACCGGGTACTCAACACATGGCTTACTCACTCGTCTAACAACGACTTTGGCGTTTTCATAGTATATATAAATTAACCTAAAATTATTAAGTATAAAGACTTCAGAACAGTTGAAAAATTAACAGAACGTGTAGCTGTTACCATAAAAATAAATCATATAGACATTGGACACGAATGAGCCACGAGAGTGTTTTTTACCACTTGAATATCACATGCAGCAATTTATTTCTGCGTTTAGTCCATTTATTTATTAGTAAGTTACTTTATCGGCCTACACTAATTTATTTATGCATTTCAATTTTTGAATCTGGTAACGGTCATAAGTATTACCTACAGGTTTGAGGGTGGATTGGCCGATTAATCCACAATATCTCTTACAATTAATGCTTATGTCCCATACAAGTTTCAAAAAGTAAAATGCACATGCAAGTAAATGTAGGCCGATATAGTAGCTTACTAATAAATAAATGGACTTGACGCAGGAAGAAACTGCTGCATGTGATATTCAAGTGGCAAAAAACACTCTCATATGACCCATGTATATAAAAACTAACAATATGAATAGTAATACAAATATTTTGATATAGTTTACTATGGCTTTAGCTAGGAATAGGATAGACATTTAAGAAAAAAAAATACTATAGCCGATCCATGCAGGTTGTAGCCTCTGTAGATATAGAGAAAGTATGGTCTGTACGGCTGTACCTAGGCAAGCGTTTCTGTCACCATAGCCGTTACGCTAGTAAAAAATATACGACATTCATTGTTCATGTCCCCTAACAATATGTTTTACATTGTGAGAATGCTTTGCAATTAAATATGCTACTGGTGTGTGGGTACCCGAAATTTAAAGTCGGGTCGGAAGAAACCACTGAACGCGAATCTTCATTCTTCAGTCCAAATCTTGATAACAATTTAGTACAAAAGATCTTTACTCTAATATAACTAGAAAAACGCCAAATTAGTTGTAAGACGAGTGAGAGAGTCATGTGTTGAGAACCCGGTAACATTCCAATTCCCTCCCCTTGCATCAGGCAGGATCCAGCATGAGTCTTTCCTCCCTAGCCTATCATAGGCTAGAGTGGCGCGTTATGGCCTAACAGTTGACGCGATCTTATAACAAATAAACTCAAACCCTATCATATCAATCAACTTGTATGCAGCTGTTCTGGCGTATTCAACACAAGACTCGCTCACTCGTCTAACAACGACTTTGGCGTTTTCCTGGTAAAGTTTGATAAGGCGCCCATATAGCAGGAATGTGGGAGACCTGGATTCAATCCCCTGGTCACGAAAGATTTTATGATTTCTGGGTTAATTTTAAAAATTATAAAACATGTTTTGAAATGCAAATAACGCAGTGTAGTCTATCATCTGTGACAATACTATGGAAAACATAGCCAGTACGAAATACGTATAAAGATTGCAAGGTATACTCAATCTCCTAGCGGAATTTGGGGGTACCTTGAGCGTGCAAACGATACACCTTGGTCACTGCATGCAATTTTCACATACACTGCCTTGCAAATAAAACACAAAAAATATTTTTCAAAAACAAAACCATTGTCGTTAAAATAAATCCTACACATTTGCAGACTATTTTTCAATTTATTACTTCTTGTCGATTTAAATCGCAATGGATGTAACTGATTTTGCTAGCAGTTTTCAGTTATCTCGCACCGGAAGTCTGTTTAAAATTTCATCGCAATCTATTCAGCGATTGTGCTGATTTTCGATATAGCCTATACACACAAGAGAGAATTACAGAATAAGAGCAGATTGAAATGAATTGTGAACTACGTTCGCTGCGCTCACTTGTCTAATAAGTAACAATACTCAACAAGTTTTCTTAAGAGCATACAGGTGGCATAATGCAGGCAACAACCAAAATCAAACTTACTTATAGAAATCTGAGACTTTATATTGCGTTTTATCCACTCTGGTTGGAATAGAGCTGGTTCGAGAAACGACATACCGGGGATGTAGACGCTTTGGTAATAAAAATAAAACAATACCGGACCTTCGAACTTCCAAGTTTCTCCGAATTAAACGCAGTGTGTGGGCCCAACTAAAAAATGTGTTTATCTATTTAATTTAATTTATTTAAGTCCACTGACATGTACATAGCACATGGGTAAAATACATAATACATAAAAAAATATATTCAATCGATTCTATATATATATATGTTTGTCCTTCACGCATTACTTCACTATTCATCCGATCTCCATGAAACTTGGCACATGTATGTATTTTTTCACAGGGAAGGTTTCTATGCTATCCATTTTGTTGTAACACGTGGTGATCGGTGCCTGCAACACAAAAAGTGAAAAATTAATTAATGTTTTCGAATGTAGTGTAGTGCAGCTGTCAACCAGTCGCAGAGTTCGTTATTGATGGTGAAATGGCAGGCCTACTGATGACAAATTAAGTTTTATTTAGACAAGGAAGACCGTTCTGTCTAGCGTTAGAAGTGGAATGGGGACGCCGTTGTTGGCAGCGGGCCAACTGATAAGCACAGCGTTCTCAACTGTACCAGTAATAAATATTAACCCCCCCCGACCCCCTTACAATAAGAGATTTCGGTTAATCGGTTTACCGCGGTTAATATCGCCAAATAATCGATTAGCTAAATAACCAATTTATCCCACCCCCATAAACTAAACCATTCATCCAGTGGCACATATAAATATTATTTACGGGGAAGGTTTCTATGCTATCCATTTTGTTGTCACGTGGTGATCGGTGCCTGCAAAGAGGATACATTCGTTTTCATATATATAGACTACACCATTGATCCGATCTCCATGAAACTTGGCACATTTATATTTATTTTTCACGGGAAAGCTTTCTATGCTATCCATTTTGTTGTAACTCCTCCACGTGGTGATCGATGCCTGCAAAGAGGATACATAGATAACGGTCTTCCTTATCTAAATAAAACTAAATTTGCAATCGGTAGGCCTGCCATTACGCCATCAATAACATACTCTGCGACTAGTTGACAGCTGCACTACACTACATTCGAAAAACATTGTTTTTTCACAGGCACCGATCACCACGTGTTACAACAAAATAGATAGCATAGAAACCTTCCCCGTGAAAAAATACATATATGTGCTAAGTTTCATGGAGATCGGATGAATTGTGTAGTCATGCATAAAGGACAAACATACAGACAGACATACATTGCTTTTTATATATAAAAAAAGAAGATAGAAGATATTCTATAGGACAATTCTTCCTAAGAACTGCTTGCCCCCCAGTATCCCACCAACCAATCAGTTATCCTGTGCCGATGTCCAACAGGTGCTAGAGTTCGAGTTAGGGCGTGTGGACCCAGAAAGGGACGTGGCGTTCGTCATGTGCTCGAGCGGAACCAGTGGCAGACCCAAAGGTGCAGAAACGATCCACTCAAGAATCCGTATTCAAATGGATATACAAATTGTCAAGTAAAGTATTTTATCCAAAAGTTGAGTCGAGTTAGTTGGGTTATTAGCATACGCACACGCACGTGCTACTGCTTTTCATTTAAAAGAAATTCTCTCTCGCTGGCTGCTGAGTTGTATTAATTAAGTATTATCTATTGAAACAGGATTATCTGGAATTATCTGCCGTATGATTTCTATGAAATAAATGTTACTGCAATGACAGAACTGTTTGTCAATTTACAAATGGTAAAAGAATATTATATACCTTATGCGTCATTTATTTATTGTTCATCAATAAAAAATCACGTTCATAAAATCTAAGTAATAATAAAATATGTTTGTGATAAAAAATAAATAATTGGATGAGCGTAGCGAGCGTAGCGAGCGTAGCGAAGATTCCATTTCATTACACTGGAAGAAAAAATCCGTAATTTTTTTTTTTTTTTTTTCTTGCTTTCTTTTTATTTTGTATTTTTGTGTGTTTGTTAACACGATTCCGGCTAAACCGATACTCCGATTGCGATGAAATTTTATGGAGGCCTTCGAAATCTCTGAACTTAGAACTGCCACGTTTTTGAGCGCAATCGGGAAAATTTTTCTTATAAAAAACGCAATTTTACGATTTTTTCGATTTTAAAAAAAATCTTCGACTTATAACACTTACATGCTTATCCGATTGTAATGATTTTTTCACAGAACCTTAATTTTATGAATAAAGATATTCGTGTGAAATTTGAGCGAAATCGAAAAATTATTTCTCATAAAAATCAAAATTTTACGGGTTTTTTCTTTTTTAAAACAATTCTTTGACTTATAACACCTACATGCTTATCCTATTGTAATGATTTTTTATAGAACCTTATTTCATGAATTAATATACTCGTGTAAAATTTGAGCGCAATGAATAATTATTTCTTATGAAATTGCAATTTTACGATTTTTTCTTTTTTTAAATTACGTAAAAATTACGATTTACTAAAAAATTAAGTTAATTTTTATTTAATTTAATTAATTTAAAAAAATCTTCGACTAAGTAATGATTTTTTCACATAACAACAGAAAATCCGTCGTAACACAATGCAGCTCAATGGACCAATTACGCTGCATCCAACAACGCGGCGGGACTTAAGCGTTTTCCTAGTAAAGGCGAAATCGACCCATTCTGGCCGCGATAATAAATCTAACGACCAACCTGTTTCTGCCTAGTTAATGATTTGCAACATTCTCCAGGCCCAGTGCAAGTGCATCCAGCACCCAGCCAGTTATTTTGAACGTGGCCGGCCCGTACTGGGTGGCCTGCCAGTTGACCACCTTACTTTCTCTCCACAAGGGCATTAAGTATGTGCTGTTGAATGGCTTCACTGTTGAGAGCTTCCTCAACACTGTTCAGAAGTTCAAGGTAGGTCCCTGCCTTCTTAGCATGAACCATTGAGTATTTAAGACTCGGGTAGAGTTTGTTGGATGAGCGTAGCGAGCGAAGCGAAGATTCCATTTCACTACACTGAAGAAAAAAATCCGGAATGTTTTTTTTTTTTGTATTTTTGTGTGTTTGTTAACACGATTCCGGCTAAACCGATACTCCGATTGCGATGAAATTTTATGGAGGCCTTCGAAATCTCTGAACTTAGAACTGCCACGTTTTTGAGCGCAATCGGGAAAATTTTTCTTATAAAAAACGCAATTTTACGATTTTTTTCGATTTAAAAAAAAAAATTCTTCGACTTATAACACTTACATGCTTTATCCGATTGTAATGATTTTTTAACAGAACCTTAATTTTATGAATTAAGATATTCGTGTGAAATTTGAGCGTAATCGAAAAATTATTTCTCATAAAAATCAAAATTTTATGGGTTTTTTCTTTTTTAAAACAATTTTTTGACATATTACACCTACATGCTTTATCCTATTGTAATGATTTTTTTTAGAACCTTAATTTCATGAATTAATATACTCGTGTAAATTTAAGCGCAATTAAATAATTTTCTTATGAAAATTGCAATTTTAGGATTTTTTTCTTTTTTAAAATTACGTAAAAATTACGATTTACTAAAAAAATTAAGTTAATTTTGATTTAATTTAATTTAATTAAAAAAAAATCTTCGACTAAGTAATGATTTTTTCACAGAACAACAGAAAATCCGCGTAACACAATGCAGCTCAATGCACCAATTACGCTCATCCAACAACGCGGCGGGACTTAAGCGTTTCCTAGTATACCAGCAATGTATAACGCCCGTCGGTTAAAGGTTACAGTAAAACATTTGTTGAAAAACATTGGTTCTAGAATTCACCTGCAAGCCAAAGCGTCCTCATGTGCCTAAGATTGCGGAATAGGCAAAGCAAAAAATGTCCTAAAACACTCGCGCTTAATTACTCCAATAATTGTCTAAATTAATTATTTAACAAGAGATATACCATAAAATTAAAGACGACGCATTCCTGTTCAATCTAGTGTAATAAAGTTAAATTTTAATAGCTGTGATGTAAGAAAAACACAAACAGTAAGAAAACCCTCTAAATTAGTCCGCTGGTGCGACTTCACTTCTCTAACATCTGGCAGGTATGCATCCACGAAGTGTTAGTGATCCATAAAAGAAACGCGGTTAATATGAAAGAAATCATCCCCACTCTCTCGAACTGTTTGGGCCATCAAAGTCCAACTCGTAACCTTCTCGTGGTTTGGCCCGTGAGTAGGGGAGTTTCACTCCCTAAAACTAATGGCGAGCTCTGAGTCGTCGTCGGGGAACTTTCCCCTTCTCTTTGACTACCTCCCCGAG
Source organism: Sweltsa coloradensis (assembly GCA_024449915.1). Classification (NCBI taxonomy): domain Eukaryota; kingdom Metazoa; phylum Arthropoda; class Insecta; order Plecoptera; family Chloroperlidae; genus Sweltsa; species Sweltsa coloradensis. The sequence continues at coordinate 116,347 of JAMZAV010000892.1, read as the reverse complement.
GGCGACGACAATGACAACACGGACGGATGATGACACAGACGAAGACGACCACGACGTGGGGAACTTCGGCCCTCCCCATACGCTTGTGGCTGGTTCTGACCAGCACAGGCCTGTCCACCTCTTGTCCCCCCACGTCACCCCTTATGTTCCTCCTACTGGAAAGAAGTAAACATGGTGGTAACTCACACTCATCTTGGAGGCGCGAATAATCTACGCAGTTAAAGCGCCCTAAAACTACTAATACATTATACTAATACAAATATGAGGCGTTAAGCAAAATCCAATCAATGGAACTGTTTCAGGTGAACAGTGTGGTGATTGCGCCAGACCAAGTGGTTGCCCTTGTAAAGCGAGGGGACTTCAGCCAGTATGATACGTCTAGCCTCGTGTCCATAACAGTGGGCGGGGCACCGACCCCAGTTGCTACGTTCAACGCTCTGCAAGCGAAACTAGGAACCTGCATGGTGGCACAGGTGGGTCATTAGTATTCAGTATTTTTTTTTTTTTTTTATGTAGAGAAGTTAAGTGATATGATGGAAGGGACACGATTGAAATTTAATGGGCTTGTGAAACAAATGATGGAAGAAAGGAGGATGTATGAAATAAAGAATAAAGGATGAAGAAGGAGATGGGGAAGGCCAAGGAAGAGATGGAACTGGAAGGATACCAAATCAGGAGACTTAGAGGCAAGAGGAGAGAGCTGGGAAGATATAGAAGAGATGCGATGGAGGAAAGAAAGAAAGAAGTGAACTCATTTGATTGCTTTATTAACCCAAGCGGACCATGTCAGAAGCAGGAAACGGCGATGGATATTGATGATTTTTAATATTCACGGGTTAAATAAAAATGTAGCTAGTACGGCGCTGGACTCTGATGCAGAGGTCGTAGGATCGACATTCGACACCGCTAATCTTGGCTGAACCGTTTTTACAAGGTTTTGTTCAATTGCTATGGCAAAATGATAGGATCTAAGGACTTTCAAACATTGCTTGGGCATTCCCTGTGAACGGGAACTCTCCTTGGGCAGGTCTCCCTCATTGTTTCAACATGATGATTGCAACATTATAGTATTTGAAATAACGCAATCTGCAACACAATGCCAACTTTACTCATAGTTGAATGTTTGCAGGTGTTCGGAATGACGGAGTGTATGGCAGTGGTCGAACCAGCCTTTGGTGTAACCGATAGAGTCGGCAACGTCGGAAAGCTCGTGGCGAATGTAGATGCGAAGGTTAGTGACTGTCGTGATAGCAATTTTATAGTATTGTTTGAAAGCCCGCAAACATTGATACCCCCTATAACCTAATATTTAATACAATACATCGGCTTCTTGTGCATAATTTAGAAAGCTTTGGTATCTGTGGAAAGGTCATTGAACTTCTACCGATACTATCTAACAGGTGGAACACAATCGGTTGATATTGACACAAGTTTATCTTCATTTATTTCTTTACATTTGGAGTACCACAGGGATCGATTCTTGGACCTCTCCTATTTACTCTCTTTGTAAATGACCTGCCATCGCAAAATAAGAGTGCAAAATGTCTGTTGTATGCAGATGTCCTGAAACTATACCTTCCTGTCACGGATCAAATAAACTACTTCAGACTTCAACTTGATCTTGATTCGCCGTCAGAATGGTGTCGGACATGGTTATTGAATCTTAATGTGCCAAAGTGATTCACCATATCCTTTACAAACAAAAGGAAACAGCTACATTTTAATTACTGTGTAAATAGTTCTGTCCTTCAGCGTGTGGATGAAATAAGAGATCTTGGAATTACTTTTGCCACAAATTTGTCATTTAATCAACATATTATCAAAAATAGTTCCGAAAGCACATAAAATGTAAGGATTCATAAATCGAAACTGTGTGGACACCTTCACTGAACGAACATTACGTCTTCTTTGCATAACTCTAGTCAGACCTCAAGTTGAATATGCTACCCAAATTTCGAACCCAAATCATGTCACCAAAATTGCTATTATAGAGAGAGTACAACAACGATATTTCAAACACTTGTGCTTCAATGCTAAATCGGAATACGACAGAGTAAATTATCTGGGTAGTGTTCTGACAATAAGCTAAGTACTCTTGAAAGCCGAAGGAAATTTAAGGACATTGTTCTGCTCTTTAAAATTGCTAATAACCTATTTGACTCGCCTCTAATCGAGTCATTGAACTACCGTGTGCCACCAAAAAACACTCGAATTCATAAACTGTTTCATCTTCCCCCCAGCCGCATTGATGTGCACAAGTCTTCCTGTTAGATAATGTTGCAGTCTACTTATAACAATATTTTGCCATTGAACAGGCCTACTTTAGATTTGCACAAAAGTAATATTCATCACTTACTTCATCAAGTAAAAGAAATAACCGATAATCAGATTCACTTATATCTTCAGTCACTCCGTCATGCACTCGCAATTTATATTTACACATACACACTCACTACCACAATCATACACTCAAATATACATACATCACCACAGCAATCATTCATTCATGTTTATATTATTTTTAAAGTCATATTTTTGTAAATAATTTTATATTGTACTGTTTAGTAATGTTTTGTTTTGTTTTGTTACTCTATGTAATACTTGGTAAATTGCACTTGTGGGACTTTGCGTCCTGTTGTAATGTAGCCACAAATAAATAAATAAATAAATACATAAATTCAGAAGTTAAAAAATCCATCCCGATCGGGGTTCTAGCACGAGTCTCCCACACGTTACCCATATAATATATCCCAATTAACTATGCTTTATTTAGAGGAATGTGAAAATAGCGTTATGTGAATAGATGCTGCAAACTGCAAAGTGCTATTTTTTCACTTGAAACTAAGGTTTCCCAGTCCTATTTTATTTTATTTTTTATAGTTTATTACCAAGTATTTGTATCTATAATTTGTTTATACACATTTTTATTCAATTGAAACTAATTCAACCTTGACGACCAAATTTCAAATTGAAAATGTGAAAAAACTATTTACAAAAGGTTTTGAAGGTATAGCTAAAAAATAGATACTACAGAACGCTACAAAATGGTACTTGGAAATGCTTTATACACGAACCTCCAGCATTAACCTGCTATATACACGTACCTCCAGCTATAGCCTATATTCACGTCCTCAGCTATACCTTTTTCACGTACCTCCAGCTATAACTATATACACGTCCGGCTATAATCTGTATACATGTACCTCTAGTTATAAGCTATATACACGCAACCTCAGCTTAGCCTTATACTTCAGCTAAAACCTATTACACGTACTCCGCTATAACCGTTCGAAGAAGAATCAAAACGAAAATGAACCATGAGTTGCATCTTTGTGTGTAGTATTAATGATTACAAATGCGTTCGAACAGAAAACAAAAATTTTATCCCCTCCCATGGAATATTCTCCCGTAACCCTGCACCTTCGCTTTCGGGAAAGTCCCTTGAAAGCTTATTATGATCAATAAATAGTTAAAAATCACCCAATACTATTTGCTTCTTAATAATTATTAACTGAGAATCCAAAGATATTATTTCTGTACATTAACCTGTGTTTGTATAATCAAACCAGGGAATATTGGTGATTCTGTTGGTGTGTTTAAATGGTGTACTTATACTTGAAAAACATGATAAACAAAACAATTTTAAATACATATATTTAATTTGCATACATTAAAATAACAGTTTCCCCAAAAAGCAAAAAAATAAAAAAATTCACATGAGCCTATGTTTATACTTTTGTAGAGAGGGGCGTCACGTAAGAAGGGATTAAAGCAATATTTAGTTTTGAGTACGGGCGGAAAAAAACAACAAACGACAACGTATGCTAAAGTATTACTTACAGCGTGCAATTGGCACTCGTGCTGCCATCTGTTGTGAGATATGAGAACTAAAGTTTGCATACAGGTTACTACTATATCGAAGACCTCAAATAAAGGTATACTGCAGTAAGGGGGTAACTCATGTTACCCCCTTCTTGCCAATGGCCCATTTTTTTTTTCTTTGTTTTGCACTCAGATAAGATAGCTTTGTGTATGTCAAGATTTGTGTGCTTTCAGAAATCAGAAAGGGAAGCCCGCTGACGATTTTAAGGAAAACAAAAGTGTTTTCCATTCTTTAAAATGAGTATATATTAATTAAACAATATAAATTATAAGAATTTACATTATCATACATCGTAGAAGTAATTAAGTATATACATATAAATCAAAAAATTTGTGTCAAGGTAATAATTAAGTTGTCGGTGCCAAGAATCATAGTAGAAAGGCAAGATTTTCCTATTTGCCACCAGCACCAGAGTTACCACGTCATTGATGTATCATATGTACAAAGTGAGTCTCATCTTGACTTGATATTGATTGAGAGCAGCTATCCCCAGCGTGGGGACACCTACCAAAATTCAGGTGAGTCGTCATCTAGAGTTTGTTCTTTGCTGGAAGTCTGCTCATCACTTTCTAGGTCGTCATCTAAAGTTGCTGGGCTGGAAGTGTCGGCCTCCAAAGCCTCATCTTCGCTCTGCTCATCACTTTCTAGAACATGTGAGTCGTCGTCACCTGATGTTGTTTTTTGGGTGGCAGTCTCGCTGTTAAACAATTCTACAAGATGTTCTGATGCTGCTAGCTTGAGAGCGTTGGTGGTCATAGCATCGTCTTCGTCGCTAGGTTTTTCTACTTCTAATGGAGTTGACTTCTGGCAGAAGAACGGTAGGTGGTACTTGCAAGGAACGTCGTTAAGACCTCCTCCAGAGCGAATGGATCCGCAGTCTTCGCCATCCTTGGACCATTCCTTGTCGTCGTCTGGTTGATCGGGTCTAAACCAGCTGGGAGACCAGGATGAAGAGTTGAACAATGGTGCACCTAAAATAGAAAGAAATGTGAATTACTGTTGGTCCATTTACAGGGGATAGTCAGGTATAATAGCTTATTCATGGGAAGTATAGAATAGAATAGCACATTATCTTTAATGTTTAAATGTGTGTTTACTGTCTCCTATCATATCAACAGTAATCACAAACGCTTTATTTCCTCAAAATTGCGTGAACAATCAATACGTCAATAAGTTACGTTTAACGTGCATGAACGTTTAAGTCAATACGGTTTCTAGACCTCTTTGTCAAATATTCACTATAACTATTCATCTTCATGCCGGTCGCTAGTTGGTCATTGTTTGCTCGTCGATGGTGTCGGCGCCTACAGGGTTGGCTTGATCGGCTTTAAATATTTTAATGTCCCCCACTAAAAATCATTAACGTGACTGAGTTGGTATACTCGAAATGCGAATTTTGCATTCAAAATTTTTATTTATCCATTCATGTTCCTATGCCTCCTAGATATTACGACAAGGTTATCAGAGAACGTGTAATATCAAGGAGGCAGTGGGTAAAGATTAACATATTAAGGTAAAAATTTACAACATCAAATAATGCTCACCAGAGATTGTGACGAAATATCCCTCCTTTTCTTGATCATCGAAACCCAGAAACGCTGCCTCAATTCTTAAAACCTTCATCTTCAACGACATTGCCTCGACCTTCTCCCTTGTGTCCGGTACAGCAAGAGATCCACCCCAAAGTTTGCAGGCATCATTCGCCATAAACCAGTCATGATCGGTTTGAGGAAAGAGCCTCAAAGTGCCGTCATCGTCATCATCCTTGTTATCATCTTCCTTCTCCTCAGACATATTAAATAGATCATCATCTTCGTCAGTTTCATAGGAACTTAAAGATCGCGGGAATTCATAATCGTCTCTTGGTTCCTGGGGATCGACAATCTCAGAGTTCTTCTCGCAGAAGTACGGAAGGTGGTATCGACAGGGGACGTCGTTGAGTCCTCCGTTTGGACGCATGGAGCCGCAGTCCTCACCCTCGGTCGTCCAACCTTTGTCGTCATCCGGCTGGGCCGACTCGAACCAGTGAGGTGACCATTGGCCATTGGAATTAAACACGGGCTTGCCTTTAAACAAAATATGCCAACCATTAAAAGTTATGAACCATATTACAAACGGGGGACTTTAAAAGTACAACTAATAATTTTGTAAATTTTTTTACAAAATTCACCCAATATAAAATTAGACAAAATGTTATTAATCATAAATGTTGTTACCAAAAATTGTGACAAATTCGCCTTCTTTCTTAATATCGTCGAATCCTAAGAAAGCACCAGACAAGTCTGGATTCTTCTCTCGTGAGTTCAACATCTCTTTCATCTTCATCATCTTCTCCTCGGAGTCTGGTATGGCCAGATGTCCACCCCATTCAACGCAGGCCTTCTTTGCGTCATACCAGTCTTTGGCGGAGTGAGGGAACAGCTGAAGCGAGTCCTTATTCTCGTCGCCAGTGTGTGCAGGGGTGGTGTTTTCTTCTTCGTCCACGGCATCCTCGATTCCTTTTTCTCTCTCGCAGATAAAAGGTAGGCTGTACCGACAGGGGATGTCGTTCAGTCCACCGCTAATTCTTAGAGAGCCACAGTCCTCGCCATCGTTTGACCAAGACTTGTCGTCATCGGGTTGGTCACTACGATACCAGGGAGGTGACCACGCAGAGTCTTGAGAGTGGAACAGAGGTTTACCTGGAATCAGAGGAGAAGTTATCAACTGAGTACTGACCGCAAATTATAGACAAGAATACTACGCGCATCAATCGCTTGGAGTTAATGATATGCATAAAACCTAGTTTGGGCTTAGTCGTTGACAGTAAAATAGAGAACAGGTCAGGAATCAAATACACGGGTCGGTCCATAAGCCTTCTCAACGTCTTGACCATAGATACTTATTGACCAAGGTCTCATTCTCAAAAACTGAAATTCCTCGTTGATGCGAAGTCTATGAAATCACCGTCTCAGTTCGGCTTTGTAGCCGGTTCTTCCACTGACCATCAACACCTTTGCCTAACAAATATGATCACCGACTGTTGCCAAAGCGTTTGACAAAGTCTAGCATGCAGCACAGACATCCAAACTAGCAAAGCACGACTGCCCGCATTAATGTTACAGCTCATTAGCTGCTACCTACAGAATCACTCGTTCCCTGTCACCTGGCTTGGCGCCCAGACCAGCTCTATTTACTCCGGGGTCCCTCAGGGTTCTGTACTCAGTCCAATAGTTGTCAAAATGTTTACTTCTGATCTTATCTTCCCATTCTCCCTCCAGAAGTGGACGTTTACTTGTTTGCATATGATAATACCCTGGAAGCAACCTCCCAATCTTGCCATGTGGCCCTATCCAAACTACAAAAATGCCTAGACACTATAGCACCTTGGTAAGCAATGCATATGCAAATGACATCTTAGCAACATTGCTCTAAAACCGGTTGCAGTTATATTAACAGTCGGACAAAGTTAAAATCCCCCTCAACAGTGTAATGTCAACCAGGTTACTTATGGATTTTCCTTCACATTGTCTTTTCTTAAAACCTTGATTTGGATTATTGACTTTGATTTGGTAAACATCGTGATGTATCTATGGTTTTGATTGTGTTTTTGTTTTGTTTGTGTTAAGAGAAGGTTGAGTTGAAGTGAGCATTATGGGCTAGACATTGAGAGTCCGAGTTATATAATTCGCAATAAAATAACTAATTGATTAACTAGTTTATGTTGTTGTGTAATTACACATAGAATCTATTTCTCTCCACAAAGACAAACATCAGTATCCCAGTATGTGTTCAAAGGAACCAAATATGGAACTCCAGGCCAGGTTAATATGGGTTTAGTGCACCACATCAAGTATGTTCATTGGTACATACCGAGGACAGTAACGAAGTTCCCTTCCTCCTTGATGTCAGTGAAGCCCAGATAGACAGCAGAGTTGTCATAAGTCTGACTATTCTTGACGTGCTCCTCTAGAATCCTCGTCAGCTCAGTCATCTTCTCCCTCGTGTCAGGTATAGCAAGATGGCCGCCCCATTCCTCGCACTTGACCTCGGCTCCGAACCAGTCTAGGTGAGACTTGGGGAACAACTTGTAGACCCACCCCTTGTCTTTCTTCGCCTCCACCTCCTCCTTCACCGCTTCTCCTCCCTTGACGGCTGGAGTCCTTGGTTTGGCTGCTGCAACACAATTCCGAACATTTAGTGCATGTTTATATCCTGGCAGCACTTATTTCTACAATAAAGCCAACATGTACGTGATATTGGCCACTATATACTGCAAAGACATCTCTGTTTTAAGTCACACTGGGTTTCAGCAATGTTGATTATGTCGCCTGCATATTTTGAACACTCTTATTTATATAAACATGGGATGAGCAAACTATTTAACGGCGCAAAACCGCGTTGCAGAAAATGATAATTTGATTCAGCTCACTTATTATGTTTCTAAATGCTGAGTTAACTTTGAGGAATTAGTTTTATCATTCACTTACAAATTGGACAACACATTGTACAATTTACTGACGTGGGTTTTAAATTGTTATAATGTTTGATCATGTTGGTTGAATGGGCATAAACCCAGAATATTTTAGTGTATGTCATTTTCTTAACTCAGATAATTTGATGTATACACACTCAGTATAGTACAATACAGTACAGTTGGTCTAGAGTACAGTGAATGTATTTGTCGTTGTGAAATTATAAGTTTGATTTAATTGTGTGGCTCGTTGGTCTTGTGGTTAGCGTATCTGCTTCCAATGCAGAAGGTCCAGGGTTCGATTCCTGCTAAAGTCAGAAGTTTTTATACTTCTGATTTGGACTTAAGTCCATCAGTTCTTGTCTTAGGAAATTGTAAACGGTGACTTTGGAGCCGTCCTAGCAACGAAGCACGTAATAAATTTCAGAGTTGATCTGAATCGGCCTTGTTGATTCTGGCGTTGATTCGCGGGTGTTCGCACTGTCCATACCACTTATTGCTATATTTCCTATTAAAAATATCGATCATTGGTTGGTTATCGCTCACTCGTCGATTGCGTCGGGGCCTGCAGGGTTGGCTTGGTCGCTTTGATTTGAAGTCCCCCACCGAAAATCAGTTATATAACTGAGTGGTTAGACTCTAAATAAAACTTATTTATTTATTGGACTTTCTAATTGAACATAGGACTGCCATGTTTCTACCATAAGACCTCTAATGACATTCACCAATATCTATAGCTGCGCTAAGCATACAGAGTCTTTGAATTTCTCATTAATTAGTCAATTGTTATGCTTTTATTTGAGATGGAGAACAATGACACTTCATTGTGAATTAAAGCATTGCTTTTCAATCTCAACGGCAAAAGCAATTAATCTTTCTGTCGGTTTATCGGTTGACCTATTTGATGATCACTGGAATTACGCCAAAAGATTATAGTCCGTGGAACAAGCTGCTTAAACTATAAAAACATTTCAAATCCGGAAACCAGCACCAAAATTTTGGAGCTCGTAAAAGACATATTTTAGAATGTTATTTTCACGGGGGACACGCATGGTAGCAAATTAGTCACCTGTCATGGCGTCCTCAAGATGGCCGCCAAAATAATTCTTAAAATGGCTGTAACTCAAGAAGTAATCATCGGTTTTGGATAAACTAGGTATTGTTATAATGGGTTTTTAATGATCTACAACAAAATTTTACCGTAAATACAACACACATAACAAAAACTTGTAAAAATACAGCCAAACCTTACACACTCAAAAGAAATGAGATCTAATTAAAAGGGCCAAGCTCATCTACCCTTCCACATTTGCGCATTCTTAATTCATAAACGAACAGTGTCCCGTAACAACACCCTTGAAAAGCTTGGCAAAATAGAATTTGCAACTATTAATTTAAACGTAATAGTTCATCCAAATTCTTTTTTTCTAATTTATTTTAACGTAATGGTCATGCAAATTCTATTTTGCCAAGCTTTTCAGGGGTGTTGTTACGGGACACTGTACGTATATTAATTAAGAATGCGTAAATGTGGAAGGGTAGATGAGCTTGGCCCTTTTTTATTGGATCTCATTTCTCTTGAGTGTGTAAGGTTTGGCTGTATTTTTACAAGTTTTTGTTATGTGTGGGATCTCATTACTTTTTCAAGTTCCATTGCAAAATTATTAGTTAAAATATAATAAATTTATCAAAGTCGATTTAATTGCAATGGTATTACCAATTAACAATAGAATGAAAAAATATAGTGGTCCAAAGTCTTGCTTTTTGTAAACAATGTAGGCGATTATTGTCACGTAACTATAGTTACTTGTTGATTGTATGCCTATCTAAGGCTTATTTTAAAACCTTTATTTGGAAGCCTTCCAGCAATTTTTTTTAGACTTTTTCTTTCAAAGGGAATTACATCACTATTACCTTAATGTCCATGTAAAATATGAACGTTGTAGCCACGCCCGTTTGGTCAGAATCGCTGGGCAATTGAAACTGACGAATTAGATAGTAGTAGGACGAGTAGTAGTAGCCAGTAGTAACTAACGTCCTTCAAGTGATTTTGAGCATGTTTCAAGTCATTCAAGTCACGTAGAACTCGCTAGATTGGCAAAAAAATTCAGGTTATACTAATAATGTCAATAAATCCAAAATTTTAAGTCCCGAAACGAAATTCCTGTAACTTATTGATCAATTAAGTAATGAAATTAAGCATTAATTAAATCCCAATGAAAAGTTTCTTATTCACGTACCAAAGTCACCTAGTGTATCACACAAGAACGATATGACCACAACGAACCAAAAAAATGAAGGTTCCAAAAATTAATTCAAATTACTTTCATGTTAATTAATTAAATTCAATAAATTAAAAATAATTACAATAATCTTAATTAATTATGTCAATATAACACAATGTGGTTGACCTTGGTATCATTTCAAAGATAGTTTTAAGACAAATGAACGTAATAAAAATATAATTAATTAATTAAATTAATTACAGAATAAATTACAATTTAGTTAAATTATTCCACTTTTGACATATGTATTGTTATGTACACCTAAAACTCGATCGATCGTCATAAAATTATACCACTTAATGCCAATGAATCCAAAATGTCATGTCACGAAACAAAATTCCTATAACTTTCCGATTAAGTAAGTAATTAAGTGAAGAATTACTTGTATCACAATAATTGTTGTAACAACCTCGTAGCACATACAAAATGCCAACAGAAGTATCGAATAAAACAATTCAAGTACAATTTTAAAAATAAATAGTCCTAAAATTAAGTGCATGTTACTTTCCCGTTGATTGAATCTACCATGAATTTATTTTTCCGTAAAATAAGCTTGCAAATTCCTAGTTTGTCTGTTTTAATTTTACACAACAAATGGTGATTAAATCAATTAATTTAATTCATACATTAATTCAATTAACGGGAAAGTAGCTTGAACTTAATTTTGGGACTATTTATATTTAAAATTATACTTGCATTGTTTATTTGATACTTCTGTTGGCATTTTGTATTAACTACCTGGTTGTAAACAATAATTATTGAGATATAAGTTATTCTTCACTTAATTACTTAATTAATCGGTAAGTTATAGACATTTTTTTTCTTGACATGACATTTTGGATTCATTGGCATTATGTTAGTAAAGAAGTATAATTGTATGACGATCGATCGAGTTTTAGGTATACATAACAATACAAATGTCAAAAGTGGGATAATTTAACTAAAATATAATTAATTCTGTGATTAATAAATTTAATTTATTATTTTTTTATAACATTTATTTGTCTTAAAACAAGCTTCAAAATGATACCAAGGTCGACCACATTGTGTTAATTTTACACAATCAATTGAGATTATTGTCATTATTTTTAATTAATTGAATTAAATAAATTAATTGGAAAGTAATTGGAATTAATTTTTGGAACCAATATTTTTTTGGTTCGTTGTGGTCGTATTGTTCTTGTGTGATAATATATAAAAATAAAATACATATATATGTAATATATAGATAAAATATAATTGAAACTATTGTATTTACGGTAAAATTTCTAATGACATTTTTTGTAGAGCTTTAAAAACCCATGAAAACAATACCATGGTTTATCCAAATCCGATGATTACTTCTTGAGTAACAGCCATTTTATGAATTATTTTGGCGGCCATCTTGAGGACGCCATGACAGGTGACTTATTTGCTACCATGCGAGTCCCCCGTGAAAATTACACTCAAAAATATGACTTAAACCAGCTCCTAAATTTTGGTGCTGGTTTCTGGATTTGAAATGTTTTTACGCTTGTTCCAAGGACTATAAATGAAATGTTACAAAATGAAAAAAAATTTAAAAAATTAAATTCGTATTTAGGGTCTACCTACTAAGTCACAGAACTGATTATCAGTAGGGGACATTAAATTTAAAGATGACCAAGCTAAACTGTAGGCACCGACACCATCGACGATCAAACAATGACCAACAAGAAACAGGCATATTTAAGTACAACCAATCAATAAAATAAAAATAAAATAATAAAAAATAAATTTTATTTAGAGTCTACCCACTCAGTTATATAACTGATTTTCAGTGGGGGACTTTAAATCAAAGCGACCAAGCCAACCCTGCAGGCCCCGACGCAATCGACGAGTAACCAAAGATCGATATTTTAATAGGAAATATAACAATCAGTGGTATGGACAGTGCGAACACCCGCGAATCAACGCCAGAATCAACAAGGCCGATTCAGAACAACTCTGAAATTTATTATGTGCTTCGTTGCTAGGACGGCTCCAAAGTCACCGTTTACAAACTCCTAAGACAAGAACTAATGGACTTAAGTCCAAATCAGAAGTTAAAAAACTTCTTACTTTAGCGGGAATCGAACCCTGGACCTTCTGCATTGGAAGCAGATACGCTAACCACAAGACCAACGAGCCACACATCAATCAATCAATCAAGCTGGTCACGATTCCACATGCAAAAAAACAGCAGAATCAACAAGGCTGATTTGGAACTAACTTAGAAATTAATGTGCCTCGTTGCAAGGGTGGGTCCAAAGTCAACGTTAAAAAATTCCTAAGCCTAGAACTGATGGACTTAAGTCCAAATCTGAAATTAAAAACTTCTGCCTTAAAGGGGCTAAAAACCCCAAAAATTATTTTTTACCACGTGATCTGTAGCACAATACTACACTTAAATGACCGTTTAAAAAATCATATCTTGTAACTGTTATTTAACACGAATTTTTTAATTTTTTTGATCCAGGAATTTGCGAAAATTGGTGTTTTAGGAAATTTCTTAAATCGGCTTTAACCTGCTTCTTTTTTGGTCCACATAGATACTAGAGCATAGTACCAATCTAAAATGCCCCTTTATAACATCGTGTCTTGAAACTGTGCCCAAATATACCCTCAAACACGCAAAAATATGCATTCCAAAATCACACCCCATCTTTGTAATCAGCATATTTTGACCGACCTACTTGCCCAATTAACAAAAAAAATATAGAGAATTTACAGAAAAGGCTGTAGAGTACGTCAATAATGGCCAATATTTTTCACGGGGCATAAAGATCGTCCCCATGTTATTTCCTATGGGAGATTTTTGCCGATGGGACGTAGCTCTAAAAATATCATGTTTGACAATTTTTTGGGAGGTCATGGTGGAACCAATAATTTTTCTGTTAATTGCTAAATTCATTACTCACTAGCCTGAATGAAATATATTTTTTGAGTCTAGCGGTTAAATACCTCTTAAGCGGAAATCTATCCCTTGACCAACTGCATTGGAAGCAGAGATGCTACCCACCAGACCAACGAACCACAGATAAAGATCTATAGACATTTGTTTATGAAAAGTTCTGCACTTTTAAGTTTCTTTCAAGCTCCTTTAGAGATTCAGATAAGTTTGTTAAGAATTAAATGACTTTAGTCCATGCTGTAAGGAAATCTTTGTCTCATTCCCTATCGTTGGGAATGGGGTTATATAATACCCCGGTATATTTTAAGTAATAACTTGGCTTTATGACGAAACTTTGATCGACTTTATTCAAAAATCAGAATCTCCCATTGAATTTGTCTATATATTTTATAAAAAAAATTTTTGCAATTAGGCCCCTTCCTGTAATTCTTGTGATCACAAACAATCAGAAATTTGTAAAAAAATTAAAATACTAAGACTTACCTGAGAATGAAGCCGTTATTTTGACCTTGGGCTGCCCTAGCTTCTCTTCAAGGGTCGCATGGTCAACATCTACGTGCCAGTCCTCATCGCCGTGTTCGATTTTGACCTAGTTTGGTAGAGAAGAGAATCGTATTTCAGGTACATAGAAAATACAATCTACAACCCTCTTTAATATGCACCGTATTTCAGGTACATAAAAATACAATCTACAACCCTCTTGCGCATGCGATTTTGTCAGTGAATCGTCAACGCAGGTTTTCCCAAAGAAGTTTTTATTCTTAATAAAACGTCTGAATAATGTGTTCCTAGTTCTTATCATGGGAAACCAAAGGCACCTCAATGCGGGCATTAATTTTGACAATGTTAGACCCTACAATATTTACTAAATATGAAGCAACACGCTTGAGATCTCATCTCCTCCGTCCAGTGTCCCTACTCGTCCCTGATCCCAGTGATGTAGTACTTCATAGCAGACGACTCTGGCGAGGTCTTGTCCAGCCCCGTGACGTCAGACCCCTAATATTAACAAACTGTGACGCAACACGCTTGAGATCTCACCTCCTCCGTCCAGTGTCCCTCCTCGTCCCTGATCCCAGTGATGTAGTACTTCATAGCAGACGACTCTGGCGAGGTCTTGTCCAGCCCCGTGACGTCAGACCCCTGGCTCAGAGACCTCCCCAGGGACCCCCCGACCATCAGGACACCGACCAGAGCTGGGAACCAGATCATTGCTAGACGTGGACTGACTGACTGACGAGAACAGTCAGTCAATGATATTTATATCCAGCACAGCTGATGAATTGAGTATCAACAACACTGGATTATCGAGAAGAGGTAATCGGTTTCAGTAAAAACCCATTTCTTTAAACTTAGGCGACCTTGGTGACCCAAAGGATGGATTACGTCATGCTGTAGTCTGACGCACACGACTTACGGTAATCGTTATTAAGAAAATCAACTTTCCTTATACTCTTTACTCGGTTGTTTTGCGAACGTTTTTTATAGTTACGTTGTTGAATGAGCGTATTGGACCTACTCCCTTCATTTCTTACTGCTGCAAGAACTATAAAAATGCGTTTACTATCAGAAATTCGATTTCCATTTTGCAAAAAACGGATCATGTTTAAGGCTGGTTATTTCGCTGGTTCACTTAAAGGGGTATTCACCCGCTAAACTCAAAAAATATATTTCATTTAGACTTACTAGTTATGAATTTAGAAAGTAACAGAAAAAATATTGGTTTCACCATGACCCGTAAAAAATGTCAATTTTGGTGATTTTAGAGCTAGGTCCCTTCGGCAAAAATCTCCCATAAGAAATAACATGGGTACGATCTTAATGCCCCGACACCTTGGCGAATATTGAGACAAAAAATATCGGTCATCATTGACGTTTTTGGCAGCCTTTTCTGTAAATCTTACATTCATATATATATTATAAATTTGGACAAGTGGCACGGTCAAAATATGTTTATTACCAAGATAGGGTGTGATTTTACAAGGCATATTTTTGTGTGTTTGAAAGTATATCCGTGCCCAGTTTCAAGACACGATGCTATAAAAAGTCATTTTAGATTGGTACAATACTCTAGTATCTATGTGGAGCAAAAAATAATAAGGTTAAAGCCGATTTAAGAAATTCCCCAATACGCCATTTTTCGACAAATTTCAGGATAAAAAACTTTTAAAAAACGTGTAAAATCACAGTTACAAGATATAATTTTTAAACGGTCATTTTAGTGTAAAATTATGCTAAAGATTATGTGGAAAAATTTTTTTTGCGGGTAATAGCCCCTTTAAGTTTTCATCAAGATCAGATTATTGACGAAATATAAATATTATTATCATGCGCAATACGATGAGGAAATGCTGTCACAGGACTTAACTTTGTCTCTTCAGCCAGTTGATTTAAAATTAGCTAAGGAAGTGTTAGCCGATACTCTGAATCAAGAAAATAACCCATTCTTCAAATTCTTTAAATATAATAATGATCTAGTAACTAATAATTCGCAGAATTCGTTCACTTAATATTGGCGTTGATAATTAATTTTCATGTGAACCATGTAATACAGAATTAACAAACACTCAGACAAAAAAAGTTTTTCCATTCATAATTTTGCGGAAAAACTACTCGTAATAAATATTATTTAAAATAAAATAGAGAAAATATAAATATAGAGATTGCCGCCTGGTCTATTTTATTCTTCGGCCTGTGACTAGATCTGTCCAGCTTCGGCCTTCCTGGTTGTGTGGGATCATCCCACTTTTTTGTATGTTAGTTTAATCAGCATTCACACATATTACCATTGAGTGATCCAGCGGTTTAGCCGAGGTTGTTTAAACGGTTCTCACTCGAACACCGAAGTAAAGTAGAATCGGGCGTGGTCAGGGGCAGAGTGGGTGACCGCTCTGCCTGAAACTCACGTATACCGCTGGTTAGAGCAGATGGAGGGTTCGAGAACTAGTGTAACGGCTTCGTTCTCCTCGACGTCTGCTCGGCAGTCCGGGTTAATGGAGGAACCTATATGACTGTCAAGGTTACACCGTCCTTTCGGATGGGACGTTAAGCCGTTTGTCCCCTTGGTACTTTTCGAAAGGAGTAGGCTACGTGCCGGTACCGGGTTTCCCCTCCTCCCTTCTGTTCATTTTTCATCGAGCATCTATCAGTACGGTATCACCACTCATCGTCTCGAATAGCCAAAGTGCAATTAATATGAGACGTTAAGCAATATCCAATCAATTAAGAGTAGAACTTATAACTAATAAATTAAACTGTTTGTAAACTGCGAACATGTATTTTATCGACGTGTTCTTCAATGGTTCCAATAAGAACAGCTGTACGGTTAACTAAACAATGCAATGCATGTTGTTAATATTATTTTCGAATTCTGGACTGGTGGCTAGTTTCATATTGAAGTTCAAGTTCAAGTTCAAGTTCAAGTTCAAGTCCAAGTTCATGAACAGTATAACGATTCATGACAATAAATTGTCTCAGAACAGAAATTATCATTATTGCAATCAGAAATCCATCACATCATCTCTCGGAACTTCTTTGTCATTGTGTGGCTCGTTGGTCTTGCGATTAGAGGCTATGCTTCCAATGCAGAAGGTCCAGGGCTCGATTCCCGCTTTAGGCAGAAGATTTTTATCTTCTGATGTGGACTCAATTCCATCAGTTCTGGTCTTAGGAATGTGTAAATGATGACTTTGGAGTTGTACTTGAAACGAGGCACATATTATATATTATATTCTAAGTTTTATCGAATTAGACTTGTTGATTCTGGCACTGTCTGCGGTTGGAATCGTCTCCAGCTTGATTGATCGGTGTTCCACACTATAAATACGCAGGTCTCTATAATTGATCATTGTTTACTCGTCGATTGTGTCGGATCCTACAGAGTTGGCTTGGTCGTCTTTAAATTTAATGTCCGCCACTGAAAATCATTTATGTGACATGAGTAGGTAGACTCTAATCTTAAAAAGATGTAAGTTTGTCGATCGATAACGTGCCGAAAATATTCAAACAAAATTATTGTGAACTCTAAAATTCCATTTTTATTTTTATTTACTACAATTCATAAATTAAAAAGTCCGCCCCAACAAATTGGACAAATTTTGCATTTTGTATTTGTGACAATCAGTTCCAGCACCACATCAAGAATCAGAAGTAGATTGAATTAAAAATGATCCAATACACCTACGGGAGTGTTTTCCTAGGCTTATGCATTACAAATTTAGAATTTCTTCTTAAACACTAGTGTTTTACCACGTTATAGAATACCGTCAGCAAATAACATAGTAAAACAATATAAGAATCAAAATTTGTAAGGTTTAATGGGCGTCAAGCAATAAACTTACGTTAAAAACGTCTTCAACCAATAATAACAAAACATAAAACGTGGTAGGCCTAACATATCGGATCACAAGATGATATTTAAAGAGGCCGCTTTGCGAACGCTTTTCCTTTCGCGTTGATGGATGTGCTTTTACAGTTAATTATTTTTGTCCAATGAATACTGTTTCGTGGCGTCATTGTTGTCGTCATTGTCATTGTCGTCATTACTAAAGAGTTAAGACCAACCATGTCTACCTTCAACATTGAATGGCAACCGACTGCGAGTCTGCAAGAGACCGCGAGAACCCACACACGCCTACGTTTTCGTTGTGTCAGTCGCGAAAAGGGGCGGGATGGCGAGTTCTTTTTGACCAATCGTTGCCCTAAAAGTACGATTAATATGAGAAATATTTCTCCTATTGTCCACAAAATCATAACGTGATAAAAATTCTGTGCTTTTGAACGTTCCCATAAAGTTTAATCAAGAAAGATCGAAGTAGCCGTTTGCCCGGTCACGGGCCAGATATCACGAAAATAACGCATTAAAATGGGAAAACAATCGTAAAAGTTCGATATTCATGAAATATTTCTTCGATTGTACCAAAAAACTTGGCAGTTCTAAGTTGAGAGATTTCGAAGGTTCCCTGAAATTTTTATGAAGATCGCATATATGCCGTTTGCCCAGCAGAGAGCGAAAAAACAGACAAAAGAAACACCTGAGCTATTTTTCCCGCCAAACAGAGAAAACCAAAATAGCGCTCTCCGCCCCCCCCCTCAAGCCTGTAGAGTGCGATAACCCCCACACCTTCGCTTTCGGGGCAAAGTCCCTTGAATTGAAACGCAGTAGTTATTTATGTCAATGTGTTAACTGTAAAAAAGTCATCCTTCACTATTGGCTCTGTAGACAAATCTAATAGACCGAGAGCTCGCAGCATAAAGTCTCCCCTCATAGGGTACATATGGTTTCACCATTGGAATAGAAGCGGAAATTCAAGTCATTTTCAAAAATGCACGTCTTACAAGTCAACGTTGGGGCGTTTACCCGTCAGACGCCCCCAAAGTGGGCCCCAAAAAAGGTCAAATCTGCCCCTATTAAGTAAACATGATTAAAACACAAGAAAAATTAAAGAAAAAGTTAGCCCAAAAATGAATATCACTCGTCAGACGGGCTGCGATAAGCCGTTGACCCGTCAGACGCCCCCAAAGTGGGCCCCAAAAAAGGTCAACTCTGCCCTCATAAGGTATACATGATTCAAACATACGTCATTTTATAGGGAAAATTACTAGAAAAACGAATATCACCCGTCAGACGTGCTGCGTTGGGCCGTTGACCCGTCAGATGCCCCCAAAGTGGCCCCCCCAAAAAAGGTCACATCTGCCCTTATTAAGTATACATGATTGAAACATAAGAAAAATTATAGAAGATGATAGCCCAAAAATGAATATCACTCGTCAGACGGGCTGCGATGTGCCGTTGACCCGTCAGACGCCCCCAAAGTGGGCCCCAAAAAAGGTCAACTCTGCCCTCATAAGGTGTACATGATTCAAACATACGTCATTTTATAGGGAAAATTACCAGAAAAACAAATATCACTCGTCAGACGGGCTGCGTTGGGCCGTTGACCCGTCAGATGCCCACAAAGTGGCCCCCCCAAAAAAGGTCACATCTGCCCTTATTAAGTATACATGATTGAAACATAAGAAAAATTATAGAAGAAGTTAGCCCAAAAATGAATATCACTCGTCAGACGGGCTGCAATGGGCCGTTGACCCGTCAGACGCCCCCAAAGTGGGCCCCAAAAAAGGTCAAATCTGCCTTCATAAGGTATACATGATTCAAACATTCGTCATTTTATAGAAAAAGTTACCAGGAAAACGAATATCACTCGTCAGACGAGCTGCGTTGGAGCTTTGACTTGTTAGGTTACCTCCAAAGTTGGCCCCCAAAGATGTCCAATCTGCCCTTAAGACTGTTTGCCAAGCTCGGGCCATCTTTTTTTACAATGATAAATGCCCTTTTAACAACACGCTTGATCGTCAAATCAAGCTAATTTCACATACAGAACATACCGATTTTTACCTTAAATTTTCATCCAAAAATCTGCATTTTTGGGAGGCTGTTCAGAAAGGATGAGCGTGTGTCGCTATCTAAGCACATTTTGAGATTTCAAATATTTGTCTCCTTCACAAAATTAGTAAATTACTACAAATTAACAGTTTGGTGTCATATTTACGGTCAGTTAATAAGAAAAGTGAGCAATATTTAGAAAATGTGCCAAGATACCCCTTATTACACATTCTTTCTTATCATTTTAGTGAAAAGCACAACCCGATAGGACCAACGATAGAGCTTCCAAGTGATCCAGATTTTACCTCTGCGCTCTGCGTCAAAGCCTGGTTTTCTCGAGCTTAGCCACCTTGGTTTTATTGTATAGGCAACTATGACGCTGTTAAATTGGTTCCATAGACAGAAATTTAAAAAAAATCCATTATGTATATATAGAGATGTTAAATACAGACCAAGATGGTTCCTGGATGATCTGTACCCTTTGTCAGTTGATGAGATTATGCAATGCGATTTAGAAGTAGAGGATTTCGATGAGGATGATGACAGATGTTTCAGAAGCAGCGTACATGATGTCAAATGTGATTACAGCTTTGATTTTTGAACAATTTATTTATTCTAATCCTCAATTGTCTTTAACTTATGAAAAGTATTTGCATGTTTTAACGCATGTAAAAGATTATTACGTATGTTATGATTTGATGATGATAACTAATAAAATGTTAAAGCGTACAAGCGTACGGTGATAACGAATGTGATAGAAGTTTTGATATTTGAAGTTAATTGTAACAAACCAATTTATATATTCTAATCTTTAATTGTTTGTAACTTATATAAACTACTTGTATGATTTCACACATTACAAATTCTTACTTGTGATATGATGATGATTACTTCTGAAGATTACTATGATAAAAAGTTGAAACATACGGTGATAACGAATGTATGGAAGTTTTGATGTCTGGAGACATACCAATTGATATATTCTAACCCTCAATTGTTTGTAACTTATAAAAACTATTTACATGATTCAACACATATTAAAGATTATTGCTTAATAGGTTATCATATGATGTTAATTATTTACATAACTTATGATTACTATGATATAATTACTTATATGATAAAAGTAATTTTATACAATATGCAATAGTTTAGCGATATACTTTAATAGGCAGAATCCGTATAGTATCATGTAACAAGTAGTAAATTAAACACAACTCTTCATTTGTAAAAAAAATTAAATTAAAACACTCTTTACAGTTTACACCCTAAACCTATACCCTATACATACACCTTTATTAATTTTATAATAACCATAAGACGAAGTGTAACATGTCTTCCTGATTTATTCATCGATCTAGATATTCCGAAAAAATGAAAAAAGTGGTAGTTGCAGGGCTCAATGACCCAAAATATGCTTAAACATCATGACTGGGACATATTATCACACAAATCCGATTGAATCCAACATAATTTCGTAAGTATTCGAGACAAAACATTTTTTAAGCTGTATTTTTTTGGGGGGGAGGGTGGCGGGTAAGGACCCCACAGAGCCAGTCTGACGAGTGGTATTCTTTTCCGTGGTAAATTTTTCTATAAAATGCCGTATTTTTTAATCATGTATACCTTATGAGGGCAGATTTGACTTTTTTGGGGGCCCACTTTGGGGGCAAACTGACGGGTCAAAGCCCCAAGACAGCCCGTCTGACGAGTGATATTCGTTTTTTCTAGTAATTTTCCCTATAAAATGACGTATGTTTGAATCATGTACACCTTATGAGGGCAGAGTTTGACCTGTTTTGGGGCCCCACTTTTTGGGGGCGTCTGACGGGTCAACGGCCCATCGCAGCCCGTCTGACGAGTGATATTCATTTTTGGGCTAACTTCTTCTATAATTTTTCTTATGTTTCAATCATGTATACTTAATAGGGGCAGATTGACCTTTTTTGGGGGGCAACTTTGGGGGCATCTAACGGGTCCAACGGCCCATCGCAGCCCGTCTGACGAGAAATATTCGTTTTACTGGTAATTTTCCCTATAAAATGACGTATGTTTGAATCATGTACACCTTATGAGGGCAGAGTTGACCTTTTTTGGGGCCCACTTTGGGGGCGTCTGACGGGCCAACGGCTTATCGCAGCCCGTCTGACGAGTGATATTTATTTTTTGGGATAACTTTTTTTTATAATTTGTCTTATGTTTCAATCATGTATACGTAATAGGGGCAGATTTGACCTTTTTTGGGGCCCACTTTTGGGGCGTCTGACGGGTAAACGCCCCAACGTTGACTTGTAAGACGGGCATTTTTTGAAAACGACTTGAATTTCCGCTTCTATTTCCAATGGTGAAACCATATGTACCCTATGAGGGGAGACTTTATGTTGCGAGCTCTCGGACTATAACTGAGAAGCCAGAGATATTGTTTTCTGAACATGAACCTATTGCCTAGTATAATCATAACCATAGGAAATATTGGTGGTTTGGTGCTGGTTAGATTAATATGACAGACAAAAACAATGTATTACATACATATATTCATTTTGCAATAATTGATAACATTATGTTACAGTTTCCAAAACGCAAAACATAAATAATTCACAAGAGCCTTTGTTTAAAATACTTTTGAAGAATTGCACTCAGATAAGATAGCTTCGTGTATGTCAAGATTTGTGTGCTTCCATAATTCAGGAAGGGAAGCCAGCTGACGATTTTAATTAAAACAAAACTATTTTCCATTCTTCAAATGAGTAGAATAGCTATCTACTATATTAACCAAACAAAAAAAATTATTAGAATTTACATTATTAATATACATAATAGAAAATAATTAAGTATATCTATCAATAAATTTCAAGGTAATAATTAAGTTGTCGGTGGCCAAAAATCAGCGTAGAAAAATGAGATTTTTCTATTTGCCACCAGCAACAGAGTTACCACGTCAGTGATATATCATATGTACAAAGTTGAGTCTCATCTTGACGTGATATTGATTGAGAGCAGCTATCCCCAGCGAGGGGACATCCACGGCTGCCTGGTACTTTGACCTTCGTATGAACCTTTAGGTGAGTCGTCATCTAGAGCTAAGTCGACCTGCACTGCTTGTTCTTTGCTGGAAGACTGCTCATCAATTTCTAGGTCGTCATCTAAAGTTGGTGGGCTGGAAGTGTCGGTCTGCAAAGCCTCATCTTCGGTGGCAGACTTTCCTTCAGTTTCTACATGATGTGAGTCGTCGTCTAATGATGTTTGGAGCTGAAGCACGTCCTTGTCCTCGTCGCCAGACTCTGCAGAGTTGCTAGATTCTTCTTCGTCCACGACCTCCTCCATGCCTCGTTCTCTCTCGCAGATAAAGGGTAGGCCCCACTGACAGGGGACGTCGTTGAGACCACCACTAGATTTTAGTGATCCACAGTCCTCGCCAACTTCTGACCAAGACTTAGCGTCATCGGGTTGGTCACTACGGTACCAGGGAGGTGACCACTCCGAGTCTCGCGAGTGGAACAGAGGTTCACCTGAAACCAAAGGTTTTCACCATGTTATCTACAGAGTTTTTGTGGTTTGTCTGTGTTGAGAGAAGGTTGAGTTAAAGTGAGCATTGTGGGCTAGGCCCTGAGAGTCTGTGATGTATAATTTGAAATAAATAACATAACTATTTCGTAAGTTTTTGTATTTTTTGTAGTAACAAATAGTAGAGAAGTCCGTACTTCAGAATTGGGAGTTCAAGGAAACCCACACACTCTCCACGCCAACTTCGCCTTTACAACGAGCTTCCCATGCTTCAAAACGCATGACAAAGCCTCCCCGCAACTTCAACAAAACTATGGCTATTCACACTCTACAGGAAGTCGAACGCCAAAAACAGTTTTTCAAATACCGAACATCAGGCAGGCATCGCTATGTTGACCAGGTATTCACCCGAAATGCCAGGAACAGAACATTAGACAAAACCTTCCCATCTATCACACTAACTTATCAACCGCTCGCAGGGAAGAGGCGATACTATGGCTCCGGGACACCTACAGTGTAGGCTTTAGCTGAAAGTTTTTTACTAGGTTTCCCCGGGCTGTCCGAATTCATACTTTTCTTTGT
The DNA here is from genome assembly GCA_024449915.1 of Sweltsa coloradensis. Classification (NCBI taxonomy): domain Eukaryota; kingdom Metazoa; phylum Arthropoda; class Insecta; order Plecoptera; family Chloroperlidae; genus Sweltsa; species Sweltsa coloradensis. The sequence continues at coordinate 92,344 of JAMZAV010000892.1, read as the reverse complement.
GTTCTGCCACTTCGGCAAGGTATATTTATCTTTAGTACCAGTCCAGAAAATAGTTTTTTTTAAATTTTAATTACAAAGCTAATACAGAAATGAGTTCTCTCCTCAAAGACAAATATCAGTATTCCAGTATGTGTTCAAAGGACCACGGAATTGAACTCCAACACAGGCCAATTTGGGCTTAGTGCACCACATCAAGTATCAAGCGTCGAATATCAAGTATTAAGTATCAAGTGTAGAGTATCAAGTATCAAGTATCAAGTATCAAGTATCAAGTATCAAGTATCAAGTATCTAGTATCAAGTATCAAGTATCAAGTATCTTGTATCTATAGTATCTAGTATCAAGTATCAAGTAGCAAATACATGGTTGTTCATTGATACATACCAAAGATGTTAACAAAGTTCCCTTCCTCATTGATGTCATTGAAGCCCAGGAAGGCTTCAGTGGTCACACCAGTCTCCTTGATGTGTTCCTGTAGGATCCTCGTCAGCTCATTCAGCTTCTCCCTCGTGTCAGGTATAGCAAGATGGCCGCCCCACTCCATGCACTTGACCTGGGCGTCGGACCAGTCTCGGTTAGACGCGGGAAATGCCTGAAAGACATATCCCGTGTCTTTCTTCGCCTCCACCACACCCTTGACGTCTGTAGTCTTTGGTTTGACTGCTGCAACACAACTCAGAACATTTAGTGCATGTTTATATCCTGGAAGCACTTAGTTCTATTATTTCTAACATGTACGGAATATAAGCCTATATTTAATGCAAATACATCTCTGTTTTGAGTCACACTGAGCTTCAGTATATTTTCGAACACTCTTGTTTATATCAACGTGGGATGAGCGAACTATTTTACAGCGCAAACCGCGTTGCAGAAAATGATAATTTGATTTAACCGACTTGTTATGTTTCTAAATCCTGAGTTGACTTTGGGGAGATCATACACTAACGAATTGGACAACACATTGTCCAAATCATATCTATTTTATTTTGCAATAATAAAAAACATTGTTAAAATTTCCAAAAGGAAAAACAAAAATTCACAAGAGCCTTTGTTTATAATTTTAAAGAACTGCACTCAGATAAGATGGCTTTGTGTATGTCAAGATTTTTGACCTTCCATTATTCAGAAAGGAAAGCCAGCTGACAATTTTAACGAAACAAAACTATTTTCAATTATTCAAATAGGTAAAATAAAATATTCTATTTTAACCAAACAAAAAAGTTATTACAATTTATATTTTTCTACATCGTAGAAAAAATGTAGTATGTTTATATCAACAAATTTGTGTCAAGGAAATAATTAAGTTGTCGGTGGCCAAGAATCATAGTAGAAAGGCGAGATTTTCCTATTTGCCACCAGCACCAGAGTTACCACGTCATTGATGTATCCTATGTACAAAGTGAGTCTCATCATGACTTGCTTTTGATTGAGAGCAGCTATCCCAACCAACAGAACATCCAGGTATTCTGACCTTCATATGAATCTTCATGTGAATCGTCGTATCCCAACCAATAGAACATCCAGGTATTCTGACCTTCATATGAATCTTCATGTGAATCGTCGTCTGATGTTGTTTTTAGGGTGGTAATCTCGATGTTAAACAATTCTAGAAGATGTTCTGATGTTGCTAGACTGAGAGTTTCGGTGGTCATAGCATCGTCTTCGTCAGTAGGTTCTTCTACTTCTAGTGGCGTTGACTTCTGGCAGAAGAACGGTAGGTGGTACTTGCAAGGAACGTCGTTAAGACCTCCTCCAAAGCGAATGGATCCGCAGTCTTCGCCGTCCTTGGACCATTCCTTGTCGTCGTCTGGTTGATCGGGTCTAAACCAGCCGGGAGACCAGGATGAAGAGTTGAACAATGGTGCACCTAAAATAGAAAGAAATGTGAATTACTGTTGGTCCATTTACAGGGGATAGAAGGGTATTATAGCTTATTCATGGGAAGTATAGAATAGAATAGCACATTATCTTTAATGTTAAATGTGATGTTACTGTCTCCTATCATATCAACAGTAATCACAAACACTTTATTTCCTCAAAATTGCATGAGCAATCAATACGTCAATAAGTTACGTTTAACGTGTGTACGTTTAAGTCAATACGGTTTCTAACCTATTTGTCAAATATTCTCTATTTCTATGCATCTTCATGCCGGTCGCTAGTTGGTCATTGTTCGCTCATCGATGGTGTCGGCGCCTACAGGGTTGGCTTGGTCACCTTTAAATTTAATGTCCCCCACTGAAAATCATTAACGTGACTGAGTGGGTATACTTGAAATGCGAATTTTGCATTCAAAATTTTTATTTATCCATTCATGTTCCTATGCCTCCTAGATATTACGACAAGGTTATCAGAGAATGTGTAATATCAAGGAGGCAGTGGGTAAAGATAAACATATTTAGGTAAAAACTTACAACATCAAATAATGCTCACCAGAGATTGTGACGAAGAAACCCTCCTTTTCTTGATCATCGAAACCCAAAAACGCTGCCTCAATTCTTGCAACCTTCAACTTCAACGACATTGCCTCGACCTTCTCCCTTGTGTCTGGTACAGCAAGAGATCCGCCCCAAAGTTTGCAGGCATCATTCGCCATAAACCAGTCATGATCGGTTTGAGGAAAGAGCCTCAAAGTGCCGTCATCGTCATCATCCTTGTTATCATCTTCCATCTCCTCAGGCACATAAAATAGATCATAATTTTCGTCAGTTTCATAGGAACTTAAATAAGGCGGGAATTCATAATCGTCTCCTGGTTCCTGGGGATCGACAATCTCAGAGCTCTTCTCGCAGAAGTAAGGAAGGTGGTATCGACAGGGGACGTCGTTGAGTCCTCCGTTCGAGCGCATGGAGCCGCAGTCTTCACCCTCGGTCGTCCAGCCTTTGTAGTCATCCGGCTCGTTCGACTTGTACCAGTGAGGTGACCATTGACCATTGGAATTAAACACGGGCTTGCCTACAAACAAAATATGCCAACCATTAAAAGTTATGAACCATATTTCAAACAGAGGGACTTCAAGGTGGACGTATAGCGATTGAAGGGTATAAGAAGCAATGTTGAGTTTTACAAAATTCAGCCAATACAAAATTAAACAAAATGTTGTTAATCATAAATCTTCTTACCAAAAATTGTGACAAATTCGCCTTCTTTCTTAATGTCGTTAAATCCTAAGAAAGCACCGAACCAGTCTGGATTCTTCACTGGTGAGTTCAACATCATTTTCATCATCTTCTTCATCTTCTCCTCGGAGTCAGGTATCGCCAGATGTCCACCCCATTCAACGCAGGCTTTCATGGCTTCATACCAGTCCTTGTCGGCGTGGGGGAACAGCTGAAGCGAGTCCTTACCCTCGTCGCCATTCTCTGCAGAGGTGGTGGTTTCTTCTTCGTCTACGGCATCCTCGATTCCTCGTTCTCTCTCGCAGATAAAGGGTAGGCTGTACCGACAGGGGATGTCGTTCAGTCCACCGCTAGCCCTAAGTGAGCCACAATCCTCGCCATCTTTTGACCAAGACTTGTCGTCATCGGGTTGATTACTCTGATACCAGGGAGGTGACCACTCCGAGTCTTGCGAGTGGAACAGAGGTTTACCTGAAACCAGAAAAGTGTTAACCATGTTATCAACAGAGATCTGATTGCAAATCATAGACAAGTATACTATACGTGCATCAATTGCTCGGACTTAATGATATGCATTAAACCTCGTTTGGGCCTAGCCGTTGACAGTAATATAGAGAACCGGTCAAGAATCAAACACACGGTTTCGGTCCTTAAGCCTTCTCAACGACTTGATCAAGGCCTAATGCTCAAAAACTGAAATTCCTCTTTGATGCGAAGTCTATAAAATCGCCGTCTCATTTCGGCTTTGTAGCCGGTACTTCCACTGACCATCAACACCTTCGCCTAACAAACATGGTCTCCGACGGCTACAGCAAGAAGTCCTTCACGGCAGTTGTCTTCCTAGATGTTGTCAAAGCGTTTGACAAAGTCTGTCATGCAGCACTGATATTGAAACTAAGCAAAGTATGACTGCCCGCAATAGCTGTTACAACTCATTCGCTCCTACCTACAGCATCGCTTTTTCCTGCAACCTGGCTTGGCGCCCAGACCAGCCTTATTCACTTTGGGTCCCTCAGGGTTCTGTACTCAGTCCCACGGTTTTAATATTTTTACTTCTGATTTTCCCGTACTCCCTCCAGAAGTGGGAGTCCACTTGTTTGCAGATGACAATGCCCTGGCGGCAACCTCCCAATCTTCCCATGTGGCCGTATCCGAACTACAAAAATGCCTAGACATGCCAATGGCAAAGCAAATGAAAATGGAATCTTGGCATAAATGTTTTAAAACCGGTTGCGGTTAGATTAACAGTCGGACAGAGTGGAAATCCCCTTCAACATTGTTGTCAACCAGGTTACTTACTAATAGAATTTGTAATAATTTAACTAATTGATTAATTAAGTTTGTGTTTTTGTGTAATTACACACAGAAACGATTTCTCTCCACAAAGACAAACATCACTATACCAGTATGTGTTCAAAGGAACACGGAATGGAACTCCAGCACAGGTTAATTTGGGTTTAGTACACCACATCAAGTATGTTCATTGGTACATACCCAGGACGGTAACGAAGTTCCCTTCCTCCTGGATGTCAGTGAAGCCCAAAAAGACAGCAGGGCTGTCATAAGTCTGACTATCCCTGATGTACTCGCGTAGAATCCTCGTCAGCTCAGTCATCTTCTCCCTCGTGTCAGGTATAGCAAGATGGCCGCCCCACTCCTCGCACTTGACCTCGGCTCCAAACCAGTCTAGGTGAGACTTGGGGTACAACTTGTAGACCCACCCCTTGTCTTTCTTCGCCTCCACCTCCTCCATCACCGCTACTCCTCCCTTGACGGCTGGAGTCCTTGGTTTGGCTGCTGCAACACAATTCCGAACATTTAGTGCATATTTGAGTCCTGGCAGCACTTATTTCTACAATAAAGCCCACTTGTATGGGATATTAGCCGCTATATATTGCAAAGACATCTATGTTTTAATTCAAGTCACACTGAGCTTCAGCAATGTTGATTATGTCACCTGCATATTATTTTGAACACTCTTGTTTATATCAACGTGGGATGAGCAAACTATTTTACGGCGCAAACTGTGTTGCTGAAAAATATAGATTGATTCAACTAACTTCTTATGTTTCTAAATCCTGAGTTGACTTTGGGGCATTAATTTTATCCACTTACATTTCGGGCAATACATTGTACAATTTACTGACGTGGGTTTTAAATTGCTATAATGTTGGATCATGTTGGTTGAAATGGGCATCAACCCAGATTATTTTAGTGTATGTCATTTTGCTTTCTTAAATAATTTGATGGATACACTCTCAGTACGTTACAGTACAGTACAGTGAATTTATTTGTCGTTATGAAATTATAAGTTTGATTTAATTGGACATTCTTAAATTAAATATAGGATTGCCATGTTTCTACCTTAATTCTTCTAATGACGTTAACAATTAATGTCTTCAGCTGCGCTTAGCGTACAGAGTCTGTGAATTGCTCATTAATTAGTCAATTGCCATGCTTTAATTTGAGATCGAGAACAATGACACTTCATTGCGCACTAAAGCATTGCATCTCAATCTCAGTGGCAAAAGCAATTAATCTATCCATCGGTACATCGGTTGACCTATTTGACGATCACTGAAATTGTGACAAAAGATAAAATTTTTTTTTAAAAATAAATAAAATAAATATAAATAAATAAATTCGTATTTAGAGTCTACCCACTCAGTCACAGAACTGATTTTCAGTGGAAGACATTAAATGTAAAAATGACCAAGCTAAACCTGTAGGCGCCGACACCATCGACGAGCAAACAATGACCAACCAGAGACCGGCATATTTAAGTAGGACCGATCAATCAAGCTGGTCACGATTCCATCTTTGTCTCATTCCCTTTCGTTGGGAATGGGGTTATATATATACCCGGTATATTTTATTTATATTACCACTTGACTACATGACGAAACTTTGACCGACTTTATTTAAAAATCAGAATCTCCCATTGAATTTGTCAATATATTATTATTAAAACTTTTAAAAGCAATTAGCCCCTATCTGTAATTTGTATAATCACAAACAATCAGAAATTGAAATCGATTTGTAAAAAAAAAAAAAAAAAAACACCATCGAAAACACAATTGACTTACCTAAAAAAGAAGCCGTTATTTTGACCTTGGGCTGACCTAGCTCCTCTTCAAGGGTCGCATGGTCAACATCTACGTGCCAGTCCTCATCGCCGTGTTCGATTTTAACCTAGTTTGACAAAGAAGATAATCGTTTTTCAGGTACATACAAAATACAATCTACAATCCTCTTGCATATGCAATTTTGCCAGTGAATCGTCAACGCAGGTTTTCTAAAAGAAGTTTTATTCTTTATAAAACGTCTGAATAATGTGTTCCTTGTTCTTATCATGGGAAACCAAAGGCACCTCAATGCGGGCATTTTACAATGTGAAACCCTATAATAATTACTAAATATGAAGCAACACGCTTGAGATCTCACCTCCTCCGTCCAGTGTCCCTCCTCGTCCCCTGATCCCAGTGATGTAGTACTTCATAGCAGACGACTCTGGCGAGGTCTTGTCCAGCCCCGTGACGTCAGACCCCTGGCTCAGAGACCTCCCCAGGGACCCCCCGACCATCAGGACGCCGACCAGAGCTGGGAACCAGATCATTGCTAGACGTGGACTGACTGACTGACGAGAACAGTCAGTCAATGATATTTATACCCAACACTGTTGTTGAGTTGAGTATCAACATCACTGGATTATCAAGAAGAGATTATCAGTTTCAGAAAACACGTTTCTTTAAACTTAGGCGACCTTGGTGACCCAAAGAATGGATAATGTCACGCTGTAGTCTGATGCACTCGACATCCAGTAATCGTTATTAAGAAAATCAACTATCCTTATATACTCATTAATCGGCCATTTGCAAACGTTTTTTTATAGTTACGTCGATGGATGAGCGATTTGACCCATCTCCCTTCATTGCTTAACGCTACAAAAACTATAAAAGTGCGTTAATTACAAAAAAATGTCTTCCATTGTGCAAAAAAACGGGTCATGTGTAAGGCTGTTATTTCGCAGGTTCCCTTAAAGGGGTATTCACCAGCTAAACTCAAAATATTTTTTTAAATTCACACTAACTAGTTATGAATTTAGAAAGTAACAGAAAAATTGGGTCCACCATGACCCCCAAAAAATTGTCAAACTTGGGTGATTTTCGAGCTAAGTCCCATCGGCAAAAATCTCCCATAAGAAATAACATGGGTACGATCTGTATGCCTCGTCACCTTGGAGGATATAGATCCAAAAAAAAAATATAGCGGTCAAAATTGACGTACTCGGCAGCCTTTTCTGTAAATCCTACATATGTTTTTTTTTATTTGGACAAGTGGTACGGTCTAAATATGCTTATTACCAAGATAGGGTGTGATTTGCAAGGCATATTTTTGCGTGTTTGAAAGTATATCTGTATCCAGTTTCAAGACACAATGCTATGAAGGGTCATTTTAGATTGGTACGGTCCTCTTGTATCTATGTGGAGCAAAAAATAATCAGGTTAACGCCGATTTAAGAAATTCCCCGAAATGCCAATTTTCGACAATTTCAGGATTAAAAAACTAAAAATCGTGTACAATCACAGTTTTAAGGAAAATTTTTTAACGATTATTTAAGTGTAGAATTATGCTATAAATTATGTGGTAAAAATGTTTTTGGGGTAATAGCCCCTTTAAGTTTTCATCAAGATCAGATTAGCTGTTGGTCAACAAATACAAATACGAATGACGAAATATAAATATTATTATCATGCCCAATACGATGAAGAAATGCTGTCACAGGACTAACCTTTGACTCTTCAGCCAGTTGTTTTAAAATTATTACATTCGCTAAGGAAGTGTTAGCCGATACTCCGATTCAAGAAAATTATCCATGACCCATATTAAACAAATGCAATTCATCAAATATAATTATGAATAAGTAATTAATAATTCACAGAATTCGCTTACATAATATTGGCAATATAATTTAAAATACAAGTGTACCATGGAATACAGAATTAACAAACACTTAGAGAAAACAAGTATTCCATTCATAATTTTGTGGGAAACTATTCGTAAAAAATATTGTTCAAAATAACAATCGTAACGAGGCACATTATAAATTCAAGGTTGTTCTGAATCAGGCTAGTTGATTCTGGCGTTGATCCGCGGGTGTTTGCACTGTCCATACCACTGATTGCTATATTTCCTATTAAAAAATATTGATCTTTGGTTGGTTATCGCTCACTCGTCGATTGCGTCGGGACCTACAGGGTTGGCTTGGTCGCTTTGGTTTACTGTCCCCCACTGAAAATCAGTTATATGACTGAGTGGGTAGACTATAAATAAATAAATTTTATTATTATGTAAGTATTATAAATATAAATATAGAGATTGGCACTTGGTCTATTTTCTTCTTCGGAGTAGGCCTACATATTGTGACTGTCTTTGGTTTCTGCCCCGGGCTGTATGTTTGGTTCATCAGCATTCACATATATTACCCCTTATAAACCATCTTCTCGACCCGTTAAACATTCTTTTCACCGCTCCGCCCCCACTCTCCACACGCTAACGGCAGAGTCAGGGACAAGGTTTTATTTAATATAACTTCTCCAGCAAGAAGGCTTTTGTGAAATAAAGTAGGCCACACAAACTCGAAGAAAATGATAAATGTTGTACATGTCAATAAAATGTAAACCTTGCACAATGAGATTCCAATAACGATCTCTATAGTGAGTTTGTTCCTTAGTTCATGTTAGGGCGCTTTATTGAGCGAGCGTAGCGAGCGTCTCTACTTGACTCTTATGGCTCGGATGTCTGTTTTTTTTTTATTTTTTTTTTTTATTTATTTAACGTCTATCCTATTCAGTTATAAAAACTGATTTACAAAGGAGGACAACTGTGGGAGATCCGTGGTTCGATTCCCGGTTGGGGCGGACTTATTTAATTTCTGAATTGTAGTAAATAAAAACCCCACGGGAGTGTTTCCCGATCAACCAAATCGAGAAATAAATAAATCTTATTACATAGATGCAGAAACAACCATAAATACATTTTCGAAAATTTATTTGGAATAGTAGCATTACAACAACAATGCATTTAAACACAACAATTTTGGTAACAAATAAAAAAAAAACATCATATTATGCATTTAATGAAGGGAAATAAATTTTATAAAAAAAGGTGTAGAATGAAAAGAAAAGAACAGAAAGGGGGGAAAAAACAAAGGAAAAAAAAAGAAAAAGGAACGAAAAAAAAACATTAAAAAAAAAAAACGAAAAGAAAAAAACTGATTTTTTTAGACGATCCCGCTCAAACGAATTGAGGTTTTGCCAAAAATCAGGAACAGCAAATCAGGGAGTATAATCAAAACTATTTTAAAGCCCGTTAAAATACGAGAAATAAACATTCCTGTAACTGCTTGGGTACAGGTCGCACCCGTTTCTCTGATCGACCTAAAATTTTGCACACATTGGGGGCCTACATACCACCATGCGGGTTGCTGTATATTTTTTTGAAAAAAAAAATCCAACCCGTTGGTTATAAAAAATAAAAATAAAAAAATAAAAAAATAAAAAAATAAAAAATAAAAATGTTCTGATCGTTATGAAATTTTGCAGGGTCAATGAGTACAACATTATCTTCTATTTTTCAAATTTTCAGCTAAATCGGTCAAAACCTTAAACACTTATTGGAAATGTAACATTATTGGAATGTCGTACTCGGATGGGTGTTGCACGTCCCGGGTGCAAGCTCAACAATGCGACGGACTTTAGCGTTTTCTAGTAGTAAAAAATATTCGATATTATACAAGATCTATTTTAAAGCCCGTTCAAAATACGAGAAATAAACATTAAGCACGAGGTCAGTATCACGTTAAATATTGCCTAGGTCAACATATTATATAAAGCGGACACGGCGGTGGACGATCAGAGCAAAAATAGGGTAAAATAAATGTGTAAACTTTTGTAAAATACCCGCTGTAGGGTATACACATAAGATTTAACCGGTGTGACCCTCTTCAGGTGACTATTACTAGGCATATTGCGGATAGGACAATTGTGAAGGGATGTCCGAGGGATATTTAAGAGGACTCTAGCCCTTGAATTAGCATTAACGACCGAGTGAAAAATAGGAAAAAAACTTCAAGCAGGTTTTTTAAAGTTTTGAGGGGATTCGAATCCGGGACCTCCCAAAATCAGAGTCGAGCGCTTAGCGCCGACCAACACATATAGGGTCAGCTTTCAATGGAAAAGAATAAAGAATATTTAAAAAAAATAATTAAAAAAATTAAAAATATTAATTAATATTAAAATATATTTTTTTCGATTTCTTTGTAGCGTGTTGTAAACGTCGATCATCTTAACATATACGGGTTTTTTAATGTCATCCCTCAATGAACGGCCGAGCAGTGAACAGGTTGAGAGGTGGGAATTAACAACCTAAAGACTTTCTGTGAGTTTATAAACTTGACCTGGACGCAAGAACTAACCTACTGATTGCTTTTTAGGTGGTTGATCTTGAGACTGGCAAGCTCCTAGGACGCAACCTGCCCGGGAGAAGTGGGGGCTACGCACCACCTCACTGATGAAGGAGTCTGATTCCTTCCTAGGTGGTTGATCTTGAGACTGGCAAGCTCCTAGGACGCCACTGTCCGGGAGAATGTGGCTACGCACCACCTCACTGTTTGAAGGGGTACCGAACAACCCGGAGGCCACCGCCGCCGCTATTGACAAGGACGGGTTCCTGCACAACCGGAGACTTTGGGGTACTTCGACGAGGAGGGGTACCTCTTCATAGTGGACAGGATCAAGGAACTCATCAAGTACAAGCGAGACCACGTGAGTGGACCTATACTTGAATCCCAACTTTTACAGGACCAACCGGATGGTTTTTGAAGTTTGGAGGCGGCATATTTGGGCGCGGGTAATTTGAAATATAGCCCCTCTGTGCCCATTGGGGGTGGAACACTTCGCGATGATTTGTAGTGTGGGGTTGTTGAATGCGATTATAAGGAATGTCACCTTTGTGTATGAAAGAGAAAAAATCTTTTTACCAAAACAACACAAGCAAAAATTATCTGTGCAAGGTCACACAGTTCCTCCGTGTGCTAGATTCACGCTAAGCTAGCGTGAATGGACAAAGTTGTTATGAAAACAATTTCGCTCCATCTGCATTCTTTCGTTGGAACAACTATACCAGATGTTTGCGTGAAGATGTGTTTGTGTTTTAAAAGAAGAAAACCGCCAAGGCAGACTATTGCAAGTGATCGCTGAAATGAATCGGGCAGTCAAACTCCACCCACAAAGTAAAGTGATTTTCAGTTTTGTGCCTTCCAAAAGGTGCCGAAAATTATAACTCATCCCCATACTCATACCATGACCATACTAGTCGTGTAGTAAAGTGTCGTCCTGACCGATCACAAATATAACATAGATCGGAACACTGTGATAGAGATTAATACATCCTTGGATGGCACTGTAATAGCTTATGTAGGGGGCCCGAATAGTCATGATCAATGGGGCGGTATGAGCCGGTATGCATACCGTTACTAAAATTACCGAGGGTATGCCATACCGGGACTTGTAATGATTTTTATTCAGATTGTCGAATATGTTGAATACTATAAAATTAGTAACATCTAGGCCTCCGATCCCAAATACTATCCCAATATTGGCAAACGAAAACAAACGTAGACCCCTCTATAAGTGATTTAAAAGTGTTTCTGATAACACACCCTCAAAAAAATTCACTGCGGGCAAAAATGGGGGCAGCGCCCCCCAGCCCCCCCGGCTTTTTCCGCTTCGATACTTTTTCAGCATAAGTGCATACCGTTACTATTCCGAACCCACTTTAACCACTGGTCATAATGAGTAATAATTAGGGGTTTTCAAAATATCATATACCGATTACAAAGTCATGATATAGAAATCAAATTCTCACCAGCGTGTTTATTATTCCACCTATGTCAAAAATCTGTCTTTCTAGAACCATTTTCTACACAGAAAATATATAATATTAAAGAATAAGTTCTTTAAATTAAATTAAATTATCCTTTAAAAGAATCCATAAATTGAAAACTTCGACTTTACCTGGGAATATTTACTATTATATTATATAGTACATAATGTGTATTTTTATCATTGTATTGAATGTTTTTTTATTTTATTTTATGTTTATAAAAAAGGTTAATTTTTTAAGTTCCCGACTAATAAAATTGAGAATTCAATGTCCTCAATTTGTATTCGTGTTGGTATATTTACAAATAAATTGTGATTAATTTAACATATTGAATTTTGTCTAAGGTTTTAAATAATATTTGGTATGAAATGACGCGCTAAATACCTACTTTAAACAGATAATAGGCGTTTTTAAAAATGTCAAAATATATCTTGGCCTATACTATAATTGGATGAGCGAAGCGAAGACTTCAATTTCACCAACCCCCCATTAAATTTAGCTCGGGTGTTTTTTTTTTTTTTTTTTCCGTCTGTTTTTTTTGCTCTCTACTGGGCAAACACCATATCCGATTTTGGGATGAAATTGGAGGGGACCTTCGAAATTTCTCTAAACTTAGAGGTGTATTGTTTTTGGGTACAATCGAAGGAATATATCTCATAAATATAGTATTTTTTACGATTTTTTTTTATTTTTAGTGCGATATTTTTCGTGACATTTGGGCCGATTCTGACCAAACAGGTGGGAACTACAACGTTCATATTTCACATGGACTTTAAGATAAATGGTGATGTATTGCTTTCTGAAAGGAAAGTTGAAAAAGTTAGCCAGAATCTAACGAAATAAGCTTTTAGTATAATTTTTTTTTTTTTTGATTTTTTGTACATATTTCCGTGCCTTTTGGGGCGAATTCTGACCAAACGGGTGGGGCTATAACGTTCATATTATACATGGACATTAAGGTTATGGTGATGTAGTACCTTTTGAAAGAAAAAGTTAAAAAAAGCTAGCCAGAATTGATATAAATAAAGCTTTAATATAAGTTTTTTTTCGGTAAATAATACCAATTGACAAGAAACATATAAACTTGACAACAATCCCTACAATGCGTAGGCAGCAAAACAAAGCACTTGCAAAAGTAAAGATATCCCACGCAAACTAAAAACTTTAAAAAAGCTCATCCATCAACGCGGCGGGACTTGAGCGTTTTCCTAGTTTATTAATGTATAATGGAAATAAGGTCTGTTAGAAGGTGGGTATAGTAATGGTAAGCAGGTATAAAATGAGAGTAGATTGTGACTACTGCAGTTTCCTTACGAATAGTTTAGGAATCATTACAATATGATCTCCTAAACCGTATTCAACTCCTACTGGTGATGTTTGACATTTCTATTCTTTATTGATCTGACTATCTTTGTGAACCTTTTCCCCAAAAGTCATCAACACTAATTAACTTACAGTTGCTTAAGTCTGCGTGTGCATATTTCGTGGAAACTGTAGATATAACGCGTATTGCAAACTTCCTGGATATCGCTCTAAGTCTTAGGTCATTGCTTTTTTGATATTATGAATTCATTGAATTGTTATTGTTTTGTTAATTTGTCTCTTCTATGTTTTTTCTCTTTTATCTCATTTCTATGTTTTTTTAAGTTCTTGTTTATTATCACAGTTTGTTGTGTAGAGGCTGGCAGACACCTTGTGCTTGGGCATTTCTGCCCTTTTCTGCCAACCTTCCTACTAAGCCCCATTAGTGGAAAATAAATAATAATAATAATTATAATAATCGTCAGATCGCCGCCCCAAAAGCACGCCTTTTAAACTGCCAGGGTCAGGTTTTATTAACAGTGCTGATAGCTGATAAGTTTATAACTGCAAATATTATGCTGGGGGAATACCAAACTTTAATACATAACAATCTAGAGAGATGAGCAATTCACATAAACCAATCGGGCTGATTCAACGCATTTTAACGGGAACCGCAGCACATTGCGGAATACGGTGCATCATAAAGTATCTAATCATTACGATGTCAAGGAAGCGAACTGTTAATATTTATTAGTTAGTAAGTTTCGCAAAATTATTGTTACTTTGATTTACTCAGGAGTCAGGACAATTATTATTATTATTCATGTTCTGTTATTGGATGAGCGTAGCGAGCGAAGGCGAAGAATTCCATTTTTCTACATTGGAGAAAAAAATCCGGAATAGGTTTTTATTCTCTTTCTTTCTTTCTTTTTGTTCTGTTTTTTAATTTTGTGTTTGTTAAAACGATTCCTGCTAAGCCAATACTCCAATTTCGATGAAATTTTTGTGGAGGCCTTCGAAATTTCTGAACCTAGAATTGCCACGTTTTTGAGCTCAATCGAAAAACTATTTCTCATGAAAATCGCAAATTTACGATTTTTTATTTTTATTTTTAAAAAATTCTTTGACTTATAACACCTACATGCTTTATCCGATTGTAATGATTTTTTTTTTAAAGAACCTTTATTTTATAAATTTATATATTCGTGTGAAATTTGATCGTATTAAAAAAATTATTTCTCACGAAAATCGCAATTTTACGCTTTTGTCGTTTTTAAAAAATTACGCTTATCCTACAACGAGACTGAAAAAGCGTTTGCGAAGCTTCCTAGTAAGCTCGACATGACTTCAAAACAAATTGACGCACACAAATTTTCATTGTTTCGTTTTTGCATTCAGCCCAAACCCCTTTTTTCTAAAACGCGCCAAATGCACCAAGTTATAAAAAACCCGATTTGCTGTGCAATGAATGGGGACTCTGCCCCCATGCCTTTCCCACGGATGTACATGAACGGGGCAAATTGCTCCACCCCATGCTTATGTCCTAGATCCGCCACTGGGTGGATACGAATGCTAGTGAGGGCAAAATTTTTTCGACAATTGCTATAATCAATATAATATAATATGATGGTATTACAGATATATTAAAAATGTGTTTTTTTATACTAACTTATTACAATTTGTTTTACGGTTAAGCAACTTATCGAGTTTCTTGAAACCCCCAACAGGTTCCTCCCCATTGAGATCGAGGAGGTTCGCTGAGTCACCCGGATGTGAAAAGGAGGCGGCCGTTGTCGGTGTGTTTCACGAGGAGGACTGGGAGCACGCCACTGGAGTGGTGGTCCTGAAGCCGGGGGCGTCCACCACTGCTGGGGAGCTGCTGGGGCTGGTTGAAGGTATGTACACGCACACGCACACGCACTCGCACACGCACACGCACACGCACACGCACACGCACACGCACTCGCACACGCACACGCACACGCACACGCACACGCACACGCACACGCACACGCACACGCACACGCACACGCACACGCACACGCACACGCACACGCACACGCACACGCACATTAACGCATTAACTCACGTTAATTTCAGTTATTATTTTACCTGCATTTATGTTATTAGTGTTATTTAGTTGGCTTTCTTAATCAGTTTTTAACTGAACAGTGTAGACGTTAAATAAATCATTAAATAATAAATAAAAAAATATAAATAATAATAAAAAAATAAAATAATTTTAAATAAATAAATATATAAGTTTTAACCATGTCAGATGAAAACTAGGTATAAGGAAAATTAAAAGGAGTGTCTAACTAGTGTAAATATGAATAATTTTTTCATCTGTATCTTACAAATCATTTTGATCAAATTCAAAGCTGTGACCCCCGAAACTAGATCGCAAGTAATGTATGATCTACTACTAACAACTGTTTGATAAGAGCCAGCGATTTAGCCGAGATCGTTTAACTGGTTCCCACTCGAACACCGAAGTTAAGCAGAATCGGGCGTGGTCACGGGTAGAGTGGGTGACCGCTCTGCCCTGAAACTCACGTATATCGCTGGTTAGAGCAGATGGAGGGTTCGAGAGCTAGTGTAAAAGGCTTTCGTTCTCCTCGACGTTTGCTCGGCAGTCCGGGTTAGTGGAGGAAAACCCATATGACTGTCAAGTTTTCACCGTCCTTTCGGATGGACTTTAATCCGTTGGTCCCCTTGGTACTTTTCGAAAGGAGTTTGGCTACGTGCCGGTACCGGGTTTTTCCCCTCCTCCTTCTGTTCATACTTCATCCTCATCTATCACCACTCATCGTCTCGATTAGGGCCAAGTGCATAAATATGAGACGTTAAGCAATACCCCAAACAACTGTTTGATAAGAATGTCCAAGAACTCTGATTTAAATGTTAAGACTTGATCCCATCCATTCAAACAATCCTAGTTAGAAACCATAATTACCCAATGAATCATATTAGTCCTGTGGTTGTGACGAGTTAACCCACACATTTAGAATCTTAGTCTTATCGTATAAATGAGTTGATTGCAGCGTCATATAACACAAACAACACTGGCCGGCTAGACCGAGATAAAGAGTTAAACACACCGGAAGTTTCTAGGTAGGTGCAATCTACAGTACATGCATAACCACAGTCGGGATAAATACTCGCTACGTCTTAGGTTCGATTGAACCCATAATAAACACGTAACTTTTAATTCAAATAACAAACTGAGACAACATAATTAAAACAAAAGTAGTTGCGCACAACAGATGACACTTCCCAACATCGCTAATCTGTTCGATTCAACATTTTTATAACACGCAACGGTGAGGAGTTTAATGATGTTAAGCCAATGATGTTGAATAAATTGTGCTCTCGCCAACATCTTGAGAAAATCACAGTTATATTAATCGGCTTATATTATTGAAATAATATTCTGTAAGCCTCATGCCTTAGTGTTGCAAAAAAGTGTTTTCTTCCGAATTTTATTTGTGTAGGACGCTGATTACAGCGCTAACCGATGTGACCCTCTTCAGCAAACTAGGTATATTAGGGTTAGGACAATTGTGAAGGGATGTCCGAGGGCTGTTTGAGAGGACTCAATCCGCGGGGCAAACCTCGGGAAAAAACGTTCAGTCAGGATTGCCGGACACGACGGGATTCGAACCCAGGACCTCCTGAATCAGAGTCGCGCGCTTAGCACTCGAGCCAACACTGATGTTGTTATTCTGCTTGTTTCAGCCAGCCTGCCCCAGTTCAAGTGGCTTCACGGAGGCATCAGGTTCATGGACGCTCTACCAAGGACGGCTTCTGGGAAGATCAACAAGAAAGCTATACGCGACAGTTTGGCACAATCCAAATAGTGTTCAAAATAAGAAAGAGATTGCTATAACAACCCTCAACCCGCACTTTCTACAAGTTGTTAGTCGTCAAAATGACAATGTTCAACTCATCATCTTCGCTTGATGACTTCTCAATCTAAGTCGCATTTTGATATAATTGGGCTGGATGTGTCGTTCTGCAAAGCCTAATTTTGTCATTTCAGCAAAATCTGTTAATTGTTTATTAAAAATGAAAATCGTTTAAGTAATAAATCATGAAAACATTGAAATATTCTATTGTTTTCCATACTTTTTCTATGATAATTACCTTGAATGTAAAATAGTTTTATGTTTCGCTCGGAATAGTCTCATATTATGGGGACTTATGCTTTTTCTGAATTTACACATGTATTTATTAATATTACCCATAAATCTAATGAAAAAAATGCTATTCATCATAATATTGTCAGTTGGAATAAATTATTCACAGAATTGGAATACAGCATTAACAAACACTTCGGCGAAGCTACTCATAAGTTACATCAGATGTTTAAAGTCAACATTTCGCGAGAGCAGCCAGCGAATGCTATGCAAATAATGGCAGAAACTAGAATGCTTTATTCTCTAGTGGAAAATCTACCCTTTATAACAGGCATAATTTACACTTCGATTTTAAAAACCACAAAAAGACTTCGATTATTTTATTCTTCAGGGCACAAATATTTCAGCTGTGTCCGCGCTGCACAAATTATGCCTATACTTATGATGATTTGCTATAACTGTCGTGATTCAGACAAGATAAATAGCCGAAGGTAGCTTTCGCAGCGTATAAGTCAATGTAAATAAGGCTACTCAAATGTTCGGGTACTGGCACTATCGCGAGTTGTTTCAGTTGTTCTCCACTTCTTTGCGCTCATCTAGTATTTAAACTATCTCCACTTATATTAGTCTAGTTTTGATATGTAAAAATATATAAATTTCTCAAAAAAGTCGAACTTTGACGGACTTTCACTAACTTTCTACGCCTGTTATGAACAACGTGCGTGTCTGCCTTTTTTCAGCAGTGAATATTGTTGGTATAGGTTAGTATTTTCACATACATAAATTATTTCATCATATAACCTGGTAACTAATGTTTGACCTAACTAAGTACAGATTCAACTTTGAAACACATCCCTAAACAATTTTTTTCATGAATTTTTTGTATTTTTTGTATCTCAAATAATAGCAATTCTAGTATATAGATTTATTACATTTTCGGGACAACCAATTTTTTCCCCATTTTTAGCCTTTTTTGTAGATGTGTATTTTCAATCTTCTCTACAAAATTCACTTTTTGTCCCTTTGGCATGTTTTTTTTAATTATTATTATAATTCTCACAAAAAAATGGGGTCAAATTAAAAAAAAAAAAACACTTTTACCCAGATTAAAATTTGATAAAAGTTATGTCCTCTATGGTGAACGCGAGGGCCGAAAGGGTTAACCAAAATGTGCATGCATGTGTTGTCAGGTATCTTAATCTTCCCGATTATGTAGTTTACAAATTAATTTCATGTTTCAGGAAGGTTGGGTGAAAATCACTGCACTAGTGTTTTCACATACTAGTATTTACACATACATAACTAGCTTGCTATATGTTCTGGCACCGTGGATAGCATTTACCTTTTTCAATGATAATGGCAAAACATTTTCTTGCATTTATTGTGAGGCTTAATTATTCATCTAATCTACTGTTCGCCTTGTGTAGGAGCTATGGCAGCTTACTTGCCGAGCAACTAGATGTAATCTAGGTGCCCGTTAGGGCGCCGCAGCCAAGCCGCGGTGCGCTACACACTCAAGCACCTTATACACCAAGCAGAGTTGGGGTGATTTCGAGGTGTTATCCAGCCGTCATGTAACGTGATGTGAACTTGAAAACTATCACAATCGAGGGGATTTAGGTACCTGACAACACATGCCAAATTTTATTGGGGTACGATTATTCCTTCTTGGTGAAAAAATGGCTTGAAACATGCTCAAAATCACTTTAAGGATGTTAGCTACTGCCTACTACTGCCTACTACTGCTACTGCTAACATCTAATACGTCGGCCCGCGATTCTGACCAGACGGGTGGGACTACAATGTTCATATTTTACATGGACATTAAGGTTATAGAAATATAGTCTCTTTGAAAAAAAAAGTTGAAAAAGTTTGTTGGAAGGCTTCCAAATAAAGGTTTTAAAATAAGCCTTAAACACTTGGCATACAATCAACAAGTAACCATAGTTACTTGACACTTGTTGACGGTATAAGCAGAGTTAGGCGGGAAAGTGCGATACGTAAACAAATAGCGGACATTTAAAATTTTTCTTCTTTGTGTGGAACGAGAAAAGGTGTCATTATACTCTCATAAAACAAATCAGAAACCGTCCCTGGCCTATGCCCAGATGTGGAAAATTATTTATAATGCAAAAGTGTAGGTCTAAAGTTCCATTTGGCTATAGGACTAGTAAAATTCATACTTACATTACATGTTTGACAAGCCTAGCCAACCCTATGCCAGCACAACATTGTTTTGATATGAACTTGCTTATCTGTTTGTTTACATAATTGCAACAATCAAATCATTTCATACAACTTGTCTTTCGATTGGCCCGCGTTTATGAAGGCACTGCCATCTAGAATAAATATAGAACTTTTTCGAGCTCTTTGCTATACGCAAATCTTTTTAAAGTGTTTGGATTTCGTGATACTCTTTCAACCATAGACATCCTATATAATTGGCTAGACCAGCAGTCGGTGGTCCACTTCCGGTACAATTAGAAGCCATCTTAAAATGACAGTTTACATGTTAATCAAATGGGAGCGATTTGTGGCCAAATAGTTCTCAAGATTGCCGCCAGGTTGACAGGTAAGCATACTAGCCTTTAACACCAAATGATTACTAAATTCCCTTATGCAATCACTTCGTATTGTTTCTTTTGTTTAATACCATGCTGCACAAGCTAAAACCATATCAAACAATCCAGTAAAATACTTTATTGCATTAAAAAAGCATAAATTAAAACACCAAATCGCCATCTTGAAATGGGCCGGTTGAGTCTTCAATTTGCTACGCTCGCGCCTGTGCGGAGGTATAGGAGACTGCTAATCTAGCCTACTATAGGGGTTTAATATCAATGCTTTCAACTCACAACCCATGACGTTTTCCACGATACCGTTCAAGAATACCAATTCCTTCGAAAACGAAAACGACTTCGTTTTCAAATTGCGTTTTCAACTCATCTCCCACGAACTCAAGAATTGGGGTCCAGTCCTTATACCGTCGTTATACCATGGTTATACCACCTATACCCAGGATGTACATGAATCCGGGTCTAGATATTTTACATCCTATATTGTTACTGCTAATACCATAGAATTTAAATCAACTTTGATAAAAATATTATATTTTAGCAAATAATTTTGTAATGGAACTTGAAAAAGTAATGAGATCACACACATAACAAAAACTTGTAGAAATACAGCCAAACCTTACACACTCAAAAGGAATGAGATCTAAAAAAAGGGCCAAGCTCATCTACCCTTCCACATAAACGTACAGTGTCCCATAACAGCATCCTCGAAAAGCTTGGCAAAATAGAATTTGCATGTTATTACGTTTAAATTAATTAGAAAAAAGAACTTGGATAAACTATTACGTTAAATTAATAATCGCAAATTCTATTTTGCCAAGCTTTTCGAGGATGCTGTTATGGGACACTGTACGTTTATGTGGAAGGGTAGATGAGCTTGGCCCTTTTTTTAGATCTCATTCCTTTTGAGTGTGTAAGGTTTGGCTGTATTTCTACAAGTTTTTGTTATGTTATAAAATAACGTTGTTCTTAATTTAGTTTACGAACTTGTGATACAAAATCTCGAATGTAATAACATTTATTTTATTTGACAAATTCAGTGACAACTGATAACATGATAATGAGATTACATTTCCAATCACTTTCGTATCATTACAAGAGCTTATCTATATTATACTTAAAACAACTTCACTCAGATTTCGTGCAGTTCTCGCTGCCAATTTAACACGCAATAAATCATATCCGTTAAAGTATAAGATTAAAATTATAAAATGTTATTAATATGCAACTACAACATAAATAATGCTAAATGCTCTCCAAAAATTTTATAAGGCAAGCAAGCTGACGAATTCAATGGGACCATACGTATTGCCCTTCTTACGTGTTGAATGTTGAATGCATTAGAAAGTGCTGAATAAATAAACAAACAAGTAGAATAATAATTCTCATTCGAATACATCATAGTAACTATACTTCGGTATTTTCACAATAATCCCAAATCCCGCTATTTTTACCATTGGCTATCAAATTTTGATGTATCATCATTTGGACATTATCAGAATGTGTATTCTAGAGTTTGTGAGGCAAGAATTCCTTGGCTATGCATTATTTTTGAGCATGATTAAGAATTTACTATTAAGACTATATTGCCAGGAGTAGTATAAGAAAAATTCTTCCCGGTATCAATAAAATCAGTGAAGAAAAATATAATTTAAATAAATATCAATATATTTACAATGGTATAAAAATCAGTTCACGACTGGTCATATTTGGAAAATCAGGCAAGACCTTCGTTAATACAGAACATGGCCTGCGATATAATAATATTTGCCACTGGTATGATAAATACACGACCTTGAATCTAATTTAATTTCTATCAGAGACACAAATAATCGTCACAGTCTTATTGATCACCAAAACCCATAAACGCTGCCTTAATTCTTGACGACTCCATGTTCAACGACTTCGCCCTGTCCAGAGCCCGCATCGTCATCGTTCCCACCATTTTTATCTTCGTCATCATCTTCATCTTCATTCACCCCTGAAGAGCCTTCTTCTTCAAATGGACGATGTGTATGTGCGGTTTCACCCGGGTGTCCATTACCCTCTTCAGTTTCCTGGGGATTGTCAATCTCAGAGCTTTTCTCGCAGAAGTAAGGAAGGTGGTATCGACAGGGGACGTCGTTGAGTCCTCCGTCCGGACGCATAGAGCCGCAGTCTTCACCCTCGGTCGTCCAGCCTTTGTCGTCATCCGGCTGGGCCGACTCGAACCAGTGAGGTGACCATTGGCCATTGGAATTAAACACGGGCTTGCCTACAAACAAAATATGACAATAACATTAAGAGTTATAAGCTCGAATACAAACCGTTGTCACAAATGAGAAATTGAGGGATAAAAGAAGCAATTATGATCACTACATATTTGTTTGCACTTTAAACCAAGCAGCTATATAAAACAAGACAAGTTTGTACAAAATTAGTAAACTTCACCCTAAACACTCTAAAACACAACTTTATCTCCCTATAGTGTAAATTCTTACCGAAAATGGTGACAAATTCGCCTTCTTTCTTAATATCGTTAAATCCCAAGAAAGCACCGGACAAGTCTGGATTTTTCTCTGGTGAGTTCAACATCTGTGTCATCTTGTTCATCTTCTCCTCGGAGTCTGGTATGGCCAGATGTCCACCCCATTCTATGCAGGCTTCCTTAGCAGCAAACCAGTTCACGGCGGAATCAGGGAAGAGTCGTAGTGGGTCCTCTGCCTCGTCGCTCGTCTCTGCAGGGGAGGTGGTTTCGTCTTCGTCCACGGCCTCCTCCATCCCTCGTGCTCGCTCGCAGATGAATGGCGTTCTATTTCTGGACGAGCAGTGGACGGAGCCTAGATTTCCTCGAGACCTAAGCAAGCCACAGTCCCTCCCATCTTTTGATTTAGACTCATCGTGATCGGCTTCACCATGGTACACTATTAGAAACCACGCGATGTTTAGACGTTTACCTGGAAGAAAATAAATTATTACCAAGTAATGAATAGAAAACATAGCGCAAATCATGCACAACAAATGGTAGTAAAGAATTCCTTTCGTATTCTTTTCAATAATTATCTGATCTTCATCCTTCATAAAACAATGTTTTGCAACTGAACAGGATAGACGTTGAATATATATATTTTTAAACTAAATTTGCTATAGCTATTTTAGGCAAGTCCTTGAGACTACATAAGAAACTATAGAAAACCCACTGAAAATCTGTTATGTGACTTGAGTGGGTAAAGACTGTAAAAACGATATTTTTTATTTTAACCGTAAATCAACTAAATGGATTGCAATCTCATACTGGATGGAGGAGGACCAGTCATTTCATAAAGTTAAAACGCTAAAGATACAACTTCTTAATTTAAATGGAATTTGGTTCATTTATCTAAGATACACAAAGCCACATAAAGCAATCTTTACATATCAAAATCGTAGTTATATTTGACAGTTGATAAAACTTTGATTAGGGCAATCCATATCTATGCTCATTAGTAAGTCATAATAAACCGAAATTCTAAGGTAAATTCTAAGGTTCCCAAAGGCAAGATTTTGAAAGGTGTAAATATTTTTTCAAACTTAAGATGCTACTTCATACAATTTAAATTAAACTTAGCAAATCTCGAAGATACTTTATACAGGTAGGCAAACAAATACACTTTTGTTGTATTCATTTAAAGTTCTTCATGCTGTACATTGGTACATACCACGGGCGGTGACGGTAACGAAGTTCCCGTGCTGCTTGAAATCAGTGAAGCCCAGGAAGGCGTCAGTGGTCACACCAGTCTCCTCGATGTGCTCCCGTAGAATCTTCTTCAGCTCACTCAGCTTCTCAAGCGTATCAGGTATAGCAAGATGGCCGCCCCATTCTTTGCACGCGACCTCGGCTTCCAACCAGTTTCGTTCAGATGCGGGAAACAACTGGAAGACATATCCCCTGTCTGCTGCAACACAATGCATAGTGTATTAGTAGGGACGCCACTGCAAGATGGCCGACCTACTTGACCTGGGGTTCAACTTGAAGAACCTTCTCATTCACCTCCACCACACTCTTGACTTGATGATGCCCTTAGCACAATAAAGAATTTTCACGCAGACCCGTAATAATATTAGCAGACTTTTAGAAGTATTCATATGATCTATATTAATGAAATGACAGAGTGCCAATAATATATTATATATATGTCACCAAACCACAATTCAAGTAGCTATGACCATGGTCAATCTACATAGCTGTTTTCATCGTACAAGCACATGACTTAAATGATAAACCTCTTTAAGCACTCTAAAATAATGTGTACTTTTTTAAAAAACACCGCCCGGCATAACTGGGTGCTTTGTTGCCCAGTTTTAATCTACCCGATTAAAGATACAAAAAGTTTCAAGCCCTCGTACTATGCCGATGAGTGTCTGAATTTGTTATAAAGAATCTTTGTAGATATACAAGGTTTTCCTATTCGCCATCACTACTACCCTATTTTCCTGGTCTAACTTGGGTCATTACACAGGGATACTTAGCATTACAGAGCTCCCGTGGTGGCTGTAACGATCGTTGATCTCTTTCACTGGAGGCTGAAGGGGGTATTTTTATCACCTAGTACAACATCTGAGTCGTCATCGGGTGTTGCTGGACTGGTAGTGTCGATGGTCAGAGCATCGTCTTCATCGCTAGGTTCTTCCAATGGCATTGGCTTCTCGCAGAAGTACGGCAGGCGTTTCTTGCCAGGGTGTGCGTCTAGTTGGTTGCCTTTAGGCTCGCTGAGAGACCATGTTATACAGAAGAACTCCGATGCACCTAAAGAAGCAAGACATGCGAATTACTGTTGGTTCATTTCTATGGGATAATCAGGAAGACGTGTATTGGGCACGGGATGGTCAGTCTGACAAAATAGCACATTTTGTAATTCAATGTTGCCTGGGTTCTTACTGTCAATTGTCGCATCAAAACAGTTGCCACACCTTTCTCAAGATTTCATTAACCAACATATACCAAATGCCATTTATACCCATCTTTCTCATGTATAAATACTTATATAATTTTGACTAAATAGTGCTCAATACATCGACAATCAACGTTAATAAGTTGAAAGTTTTATACTAGGTATTATTCTTGTCAAAGAAATATTTTAAGAAAATATAGGTGAAATTATAGCGTTTGAGTTTTAATTTACGACTTTTGAAAGCGCTACAAAAAGCTTTTGCTATTTTCTCTAAGAATGAATTTCTATTTATTGTAGACTAGTTCATCATAAGTCTACCTACCATAATTATCTATTTTATGGTGCAAGAAAACACAATCATACGGAATTCGAAAAAGGAACCGAACTTTATCAATTCACTTCAAAGTAGTAAACTTATGATTTCATAATACACTAAAATACTAGATTACAAAAACACTTCGACTTAGAAAATGCCAGAGACAATAATTACAAAGCACAGCCTACGATTTCCTTCAACATTTGTTTAAAACTACGCGTTCCTGGATTTTTTTCTCCAGATTACAGAGTAACCTTCTCGTACACAAAGACTTAAACAAGGTGGAAAGATGCGTCTAACAATAATGGACGACAGGCGATCAGTCATTGTCATAGTAGTTACAAGGATCGCAAAGTTCAATCGATACCTTATTTTAAGTTTTAAGTTTAGTCAAGTATCGTTGAATCAAAGATATTTCTAGATTAAAAAGGCTATTTTTGTTTTTGTACAGTCAATTATTTACTTGCGTCTTTTTATCAATACTAATTATTATGTGAATACGTGTTTCTTTACTTATAAGGCAACATATTTTGCGTCCCAAAGAAGTTTAATCAGAACGGAAGATTTACCTCATTAACCTACGGATTATCTAATAGAAAGATAATTTTGGAATATTGTCAAGAATTGCGTATTTAAACGACTTTATGCTGGCGTACTGATGAGCGACGATGAGCCCAGCGCTTAATGCGTGTTGTTGGGTGGGTTTTTCATAATAGTTTTCCTCGACTGGTTGCGTTGTTTCATATTATTTCTTCCAAAATTATTAATTACAATACTTTTTTCGGTGCGTATAAAGGGGGGGGGGGGGGTTACATTTAAGTACGTCCACTGTAGTCTCAACTTTACCAACGATTCTAGAACTCCAAATTACAGACGCTATCTTTGTAATTACTTGTTATGTAATAGAGGTTTCACCTTACAGCTGAGGTTCATTTCTGGTGATGATTTTTATTGCTTAACGCCTCTTTAAATGCACCTCTAATATTTGCTTGATTATTCTTATAACGTTATTTGTAAATATCGGTGAATAAAAGTGATAGTAATAAAATAATAATCCTGTATTGACCGATAAAAATATTAAAAAATAAAGTAATAATACCGTGAAACAAACAAACTCAATTAAAGTTTAGAAAAAATCACATCACAAACGCTGAAATACTCACCAGGAATTGTGGCTAAATGTCCTTTCAAGTCTTGATTACCGCCACCGACAAACACAGTGTCAACTTCCGCATGTTGCATCTTCAACGTCATTGCCTGGAACTTCTCCAATGATGATTCTGGTGGAGAGGCAAGGTATCCACCCCAAACTTTGCAAGCATCATTCGCCTCGAACCAGTCAAGATCGCTTCGAGTAAACAGACGCAAAGTGCTGTCGTCGTATTTATCTACTTTATCCTCCCCATACAACCCGTCGATTATGTGATGGGTTTGTCCGTTTTCACCCGGGTGTTCATAACTCTCTTCAGTTGTCTGGGGGTTGTCAATCTCAGAGCTCTTCTCGCAGAAGTAAGGAAGGTGGTATCGACAGGGGACGTCGTTGAGTCCTCCGTTCGAGCGCATGGAGCCGCAGTCTTCACCCTCGGTCGTCCAGCCTTTGTTGTCATCCGGCTCGATCGACTTGTACCAGTGAGGTGACCGTTGACCATTGGAATTAAACACGGGCTTGCCTACAAACAAAATATGCCAATAACATTAAAGAGTTATAAACTTGAATACAAACCGTTGTCATTAGTAAGGAATCGAGGGATGAAAGAAGCAATGATATTCACTTCTTAGATAGCAGCTATACGAAAAAAGACAAGTTTGTAAAAATTTTAAGAAAGAATAAACAACATCAATTATATCTACAACCTAAAACACAACTTTAAAAACCTTCACAAATGAATTCTTACCGAAAATGGTGACAAATTCGCCTTCTTTCTTAATGTCGTTAAATCCCAAGAAAGCACCGGACTGGTCTGGATTTTTCTCTGGAGACTTCAACATCAGTGTCATCTTGTTCATCTTCTCCTCGGAGTCTGGTATCGCCAGATGTCCACCCCATTCAACGCAGGCCTTCCTCGCTTCGAACCAGTTCTTTCCAGTCATTGGGAACAACCGAAGTGAGTCCTCGACCTCCTCCTTGTCTCGTGCTCGCTCGCAGATAAATGGCATCCTGGACCTGCAGTGGACGGCGTTTAGTTCACCGCCAGACCTCAGCGTGCCGCAGTAGTCGCCATCTATTATTATAGAACTCTTGTCATCACTTCGGTACCAGGAAGGTGACCATGTTGCATCTTGCGATCTGAACAGAGGCTTACCTGGAGTAAAATAAATTATAATTACTTCATGAATGGAGAACATAGCGCATATCAAGCAAAAGCAAAATGGTAGGTATGAATTTATTTTGTATTATTTTCAATTATTGTTGTCTTGTTATAATGATGTTTAGTTCTTTATGGAGTACACTGGTACATACCGAGGACGGTAACGAAGCTCCCCACCTCGCCGAGATCAGTGAAGCCCAGGAAGGCGTCAGTGATCTCTCCAGTCTCCTTGTTGTGCTCCTGTAGGATCCTTGTCAGCTCACTCAGCTCCTCCCTCGTGTCAGGTATAGCAAGATGGCCGCCCCACTCCTCGCACTTGACCTGGGCTCCGGACCAGGATAGAAGAGTTGTGGGAAACAACTGGAAGATATATCCCGTGTCCGTCTTCACCTCCACCACACCCTTGACGTCTGGAGTCTTTGGTTTGGCTGCTGCAACCAATGATATTTAACATCTATAGTAGGCTGGATCCCCAGTCATTGGTCCACTGACGTGACAATTAGAAGCCATCTTGGATAGGTCAATTTGTATGTTAAATTAGGTTGTAGCGATCTGTAGCCTTAATATTTTACAAGATGGCTGTCAGGTTTATAGGTGAGTATATAAGCCATTAACACCTAATGATTACTAAATTCTTTATGCAATAACTTATTGTTTCTGTTTGTGCATTCCCATGCTGCACAAGCTAATACTATATCAAAAAATCCAGAAGAATACTTAATTGCATTTAAAACATAATGTAAAGTATAAATTGAAACGCCAAATCGCCATCTTGAATAGATCAGATTGACGCTTCAATTTGCTACGCTCGCGCCTGTGCGGACGTATTGGAGACGGACGATCAAGCCTACTATAGGTGTTAAATATAACTGGCTGCAACACAATAAATGTTAGTAAGAACGTCCCTCACAAAATGGCTGACCAACTTGCCCTCTGCTTCGACCAGTCTAGCAGTGATAGATAGAATTCAAATTGAAGAACCAGCCCTTGTGTTCCTTAACAGACACTACACCAACAAACGGCACAAGATACCTTTATTAGTTTATTGTCTGTGAGTGAGTGAGTGAGAGAGTGAGTTCGCTTCAGAACGGCCGAACGGCGTAATTTAACAGACATCCGGTACAAGTCCTCTGGGCGCAGTAAACATTTTGAACAAAATTCGTTACGATTTAAACTCTCAAGAAATAATAAATTGAAAATAGGCTGAGAATGTCAACATAAATTTAACGACAATTCTTTTGTTCATGAACAAGTCATGGTGAATGCATGTAGAGACCAAGTTATAACTAGGAAACGCTCAGTTGGACGCGTTGATAAGCGAGCACGTGCTATAGCTAGACCCACATTGCACATTTAAAAAAAAATTAAAATTTGCGACGTTCCCTGTCCACGGGGCCATGTTTCCAATATTATTTATTATTGCCAAGGTATTTGGATTAACCCGTGGGTAAACTTTACTTGGTGGATAAAATCCACCGCCATCTAGAGGACCTTGACATCGTTTCCTTGGGAAAACAATTTTAACTCTTTGGTAACAAATAATACACTGCTTCCTCGATAGTATTTTCATTACTTCTAGGTGGTAGTGCATAGTGGCCAGAAACCTCGTGCAACTTTTCGTTGCCATGGTAACGTTACTTTTGTTAAAATGTAATTTCCATCTATACTACTTATCGGATCAAAATAAAATTAACATATTCGTGACAGGACGGACATTCTAAATGATTTGGCCACCTCAGATTTTGTCGCCATTCAGTTTTTTTTTTAACTTTGATTAACTTTAATGTAACTTTGTAACTCTTTGAACGATTTTGCCACACAACTAATGGCATTCAATCCAGATCGAAGCTTGCGGATGGTCCAAATTTCAACTCGATCCGAACCTCCGTTCGAAAGTTATGGCGAGACATAAAAAAAAAAAAAAAACGAAACAAAACAAAACCAGTGACTATTTTTTCCGGCAGAGTCAAATGGAAACGCTCGCTTAACAAATCTTCAAGCTCCCTAAAGTTAGTAAACCTTGCAATTTTTACTCGAATTTCGAATCGACTATGTTTTCCATGGAAGGCCTATTGTATTCATTTCAAAACATCCAGAAATTACAAAATCGATACCGACAGGGGTTTGAACCCAGGTCTCCTACATTTCGGGTATAAAGGCGCCTCACATCAACTTATGCAAATGTTACCGGGTACTCAACACGCTCGTCTACCAACGACTTTGGCGTTTTCCTAGTAAAGAACATTCGTGCTTTTATTAACACAGGAACACCGATGATAAAATTGGTATTTTAAAATTTCATTTAATGAACTATTTGTAATTGATATTTTATAAGAAGTGTATTTTTGTGAGAAAACACAAGGGCCAGTGGAAAATTATGGAAAAATTCTATTCAATTCCATAGTCTTATTAAAATAAAATTTATTTGGATTATTATAAAATATTATTATAAATATAATTCAATCAACATTATCTCTGTTTCTACATTAAATCCTTATTAACTTACCAGAGAATGTAGCAGTTATTTTGACCTTGGGCTGCCCTGCCTCCTCTTCAAGGGTCGCGTGGTCAACGTCTACATGCCAGTCCTCGTCACCGTGTTCCACTTGAACCTAGATTGAAGGGATATGAGTGCTGTTAGGTAGTACGATATTTAGGCTTGATTCCACCAAATGGTTTAAACTCGAGTTTAACTAAGCTAAGCTTATCTTTAAACTTAAGTTTAAACCATGACCCATTCCACCACATTGTATTCACCTCCAGTTAGCTAAGCGGAGTTTATTTTGTAAGGATATCTGTGATTGGTTCTTCAAAAATCAAGTGATTTTGTCTACAAGGTCAGCTGTTGAACAAGACACAACATAACCAATAAAAAAATGAAAATACGTTCCCGTGGAACTAACAACTCGGAGAGTGAGAAAATCTTGTGTTCAAGTTGCTCAACAGTATAAAGACGTAATGAAAAAGAAAACCGATTCCACATCGTGGAAAGTAAAAGAAGATGCTTGGTTTAAGGCCGGATTAAACCAGATGGATTTAAACTCGAGTTTAACGCGTTAAACCGCACCCCAGGTAGGGTTTATTTTAAACTCGAGTTAAACTCGAGTTTAGTTCTGGTGGAACGCATTTTCAATCTAACCGAAGTTTAAAAAATTAAAACTCAAGTTTAACACTTGGTGGAATCGGGCCTTAGCCACAATCCAATTATTGTATTTAAGGTAACTTTGTTTAGGTATATGCATGCAAAGTAGAAGCTATAATCCCGCTATGACTACAATATGCCAGTGTATTGGCAACGATGGCTAGGTAGGTCTTGTCCAGCCCCGTGACGTCAGACCCCTAATATTAACAAACTGTGACGCAACACGCTTGAGATCTCACCTCCTCCGTCCAGTGTCCCTCCTCGTCCCTGGTCCCAGTGATGTAGTACTTCATAGCAGACGACTCTGGCGAGGTCTTGTCCAGCCCCGTGACGTCAGACCCCTGGCTCAGCGACCTCCCCAGGGACCCCCCGACCATCAGGACACCGACCAGAGCTGGGAACCAGAGCATTGCTAGACGTGGACTAACTGACTGACGAGAACAGCAGCCAATGATATTTATACCCAATTCATTTTGTAAGAACGCTTTCTTTGATTCTCCGATGAGTGTTAACACTGGATTATCTGGAAGAGTTTATCTCTTTCGATACACTCTAATGTTTTTTTTATCAAAAGCGAACTTGGTGACTCAAGGATGGATTACTCAAAACAAGAACGACTCCCAGTAATTCATGATTATGAACATTAGCTCACCATATATTTTCACATACTAGGTCTAATTACGAACGCTTTTCACAGTCACGTTGATAGATGAGCGTATTTGCCCTATCACCCTGCCTGCATTTCTACATAGGAAAAAATTCTAACATGAATTAAACTCCGGGATTTTTTCACGATTTATGAAATTGAGAAATGTCATTGAATGACTCACTCTAATTTTTTTTAATTATTATTTTATTCTAATAAGAGTAAAACCTAATAAATGAATACTCGTAGTAGATTTTATCGTTTATACATAATGTTTGGATCCATTTAAATATTGAATTTAAACATGCATTTGATTTTTTAAACTACTCATTAAAGTTAAATGTGTGTGGTTCTTACACAACAATAATATTACAAAATTGTATCACAGGTTTCATCATTAACATATTATATGTTCTCAATTTTATAATTTTCCCCAAAATGGTTGTACGACATTACAAAAATGAAACATTCTTTAGTAGGAAGTATATTTATTTTAAATAACATTTTACACTGTTATTGCGTGGGAAAAAATAATTGTAATAATTCGAAAGGTTGTACGTTGCTAAATTGAAGTACAGAGATGTATAATTTGCTGTTTTTTTAAGGCTTTTAGTATGAACGACCATTTATGTGAAATAACATAAAACAACTGTGTAGAAAAGCCTTACTTGACCTGTAGGCCTAGTCAAAGACCTCGTATGACACAGGCATGTCTTTTGTCTGAAGTATTCGCCAGGTACGGAAGCTGCTTATGAAGTTGCTTTACTAGCTTTCGTTGCCACCTACAAATAAGTTTCGAGTGAAATAAGACGCAATGCAAAATATGTATATTGTGTGAGTATTGTGATCAAGTGTACATTCGAATGATTCATACATGTTCGAAGGTTCGGCTGCGAAGGGAATCGAGGCCTAACCACCTGAAAGCAGTCCCAATCATTAAGATGACCAGTGGCGGATAGGGGGGAGGCAAACACCCCAATGAAATGAGCCTCACTGTTTGTTTTGGGATGACAGGGGTGGGGGTATAAACTACTCTCTCCAAATAAAACTACTTAACGTATATACATAATCTCGTTTCACCAACAAAATAATGTAGGCTAACAACCAAATCAATTATATATCATTAAACCACTTCGTTTTTCATTTAATAAACATGATCATGAACCAAACGAACAGGACAATGCTGTCGTTGCGCTAAACTTTGCTTCTTAGCCACTTTTTTCTTCTTATAGTAATTAAATTTTTAGTTTTTGGACGCTCATTTGTGATTGTCTTCCTTGTTGCTAGTGACGCGAAGGAGGCAGGCTGGGGCAAGGGGGTACACTTGAGAACGCCCTTCTTGGAAAATTAAATATTTCACCTGCTATGCGCGCAATTTAAGAGAAAATAAAATAATTACATAACTATGCCTTCAAATCTATACTGTAAGATTATGATTGGATGAGCGTAGCGAGCGTAGCGAGCGAAGCGAAGATTCCATTTCACTACACTGGAGAAAAAAATCCGGAATGTTTTTTTTTTTTTTTTCTTTTCTTTTTTTTTTTTTTTTGTATTTTTGTCTGTTTGTTAGCACGATTCCGGCTAAACCGATACTCCGATTGCGATGAAATTTTATGGAGGTCTTCGAAATCTCTGAACTTAGAACTGCCACGTTTTTGAGCACAATCGAAAAAAAATTTCTCATGAAAATCGCAATTTTACGATTTTTTTCGATCTTTTAAAAATTTCTTCTACTAACAACACCTACGTGCTTTGTCCGATTGTAATGATTTTTTCACAGAACCTTAATTTTATGAATTGATATATTCGTGTAAAATTTGAGCGTTATCAAAAAAAATTTTTTAGGAATATCGCAATTTTACGACTTTTTTCAATTTTAAAATTTCTCCAGCTTATAACACCTACATGCTTTATCTGATTGTAATGATTTTTTTACAGAACCTTAATATTATGAATATATATATTCGTGTGAAATTTGTGCGCAATCGAATAATTATTTCTTATGAAAATTTCAATATTACGATTTTTTCCTTTTTTTAAATTACGATCATTAAAAAAAATTTAGTTGATTTTTATTAAATTTAATTAAATTTTTTATTAAATTTAATTTAATTTTAAAAATATCTTCAACTTAGTAATGATTTTTTCACAGAACAACAGTAAATCCGCATAACACATGGCAGCTCAATGCACCAATTACGCTCATCCAACAACGCGGCGGGACTGAAGCGTTTTCCTAGTTTATGTCTGTGAGTGTACATCTAATTCCAAAACCTTCTGCACTGCATTATTTGGAAGGAACTATTCAATGTGACAAACATAAAACGTAATAACTTCCTCGACTAGAAGAGTGTCTCGGTGGTTTATGCTCAATCTGGGTCCACCGCGCAATGACAAAGGTGACAAGATATTGAACAATATTATATGAATGCTATATAACTGAACAAGCTTACCCATCGCCGTTGCTGCGACGTATGCCAGAACCCTTACGGTGTCGAAGTCAATTCATTGATGAGTCCTCTTTGCAGATACCGATCACCACATGGAGGAATTACAACAAAATGGATTGCATAGAAACCTTTCCCGTGAAAAAAATACATATATGTGCCAAGTTTCATGGAGATCAGATGAATGGTGTAGTAATGCATAGAGGACAAACATACAGACAGACATACATACATTCTTTTTTACATATTTGGAAGAAAAGGTATAGACAATACATTTAAAAAAGCCTCATGACAGCGTCGAAGTCGCTTGCTATAAAACCAAGGTTAAACACAATATATTTATAAAGTTCTATTATAATTAGTTTAGGGCCAATGGTATTTTATTTATCCGGATAAGTAATGTTTTTTAGTTTGTTTCCGATATTTGAGATTCAGATTTGTTTTAACCAACTTTATACTTTGAGCATACTTATACCAGAAGTATGTCCCCTTGATTTAAAAAAATACTTACATTTGCTGCAAACATTGCTATTTTTAGAGATAGCTGTATAATAATCTACTTCGCTGAAATGCGCTTAAGCTAATAATAAACCCTAAATACATTTAAATCGATTAAAATGAGTAATAGTAAAAAAAAACTTGTGCTGATAAAATGCCGTTTAACTTTAACCGCAGTATGTAAATATATATCTCGAAGAATACAGTGCATCATTTGTAGAGATTCCAGTTTAAAACCTTAGGCTAAAAATACGCTGAAAATTCGTGAAAGCCAACAAATCAAACCTAAAAACATTTAAATCGAAAAAGATGTGTCATAAAACCAGCTTGTGCTGATAAGACGGAAGTTTAACGCGAACCGCGGTAGGCTAATATCGCGGAATACGGTGCATCATATGATAATACTAGGAAAACGCTTAAGTCCCGCCGCGTTGTTGGATGAGCGTAATTGGTGCATTGAGCTGCCATGTGTTATGCGGATTTACTGTTGTTCTGTGAAAAAATCATTACTAAGTTGAAGATATTTTTAAAATTAAATTAAATTTAATAAAAAATTTAATTTAATTTAATAAAAAATTAACTTAAATTTTAATTTTTTTTAATTAATCGTAATTTTAAAAAAGGAAAAAATCGTAATATTGAAATTTTCATAATAAATAATTATTCGATTGCGCACAAATTTTACACGAATATATTAATTCATAAAATTAAGGTTCTGTAAAAAAATCATTACAATCGGATAAAGGATGTAGGTGTTATAAGCTGGAGAAATTTTAAAAATTGAAAAAAGTCGTAAAATTGCGATTTTCGTAAAAAATATTTTTTTGATAACGCTCAAATTTTACACGAATATATCAATTCATAAAATTAAGGTTCTGTGAAAAAATCATTACAATCGGACAAAGCATGTAGGTGTTGTAAGTCGAAGAAATTTTAAAAAATCGAAAAAAATCGTAAAATTGCGATTTTCATGAGAAATTTTTTTTCGATTGTGCTCAAAAACGTGGCAGTTCTAAGTTCAGAGATTTCAAAGACCTCCATAAAATTTCATCGCAATCGGAGTATCGGTTTAGCCGGAATCGTGCTAACAAACAGACAAAAATACAAAAAAAAAAAAAGAAAAAAAAAAAAAAAAACATTCCGGATTTTTTTCTCCAGTGTAGTGAAATGGAATCTTCGCTTCGCTCGCTACGCTCGCTACGCTCATCCAAAAACCACTGATAACGATGTCAAGAAAGCTAGCTGTGAACATGAGTCAAGTTTCATGAAGAAGATGTTATTTGTGTTTACATCAGATCATCATCACATTTTACATCATATTTTTTATCAGTGGCGTAACTACGGGGGGGGGGACACAATTTTATTGCAAGTCTCGTGTATTTATTTAATACAATCCAGAAATTAAAAAAGTCCGCCCGACCGGGACTCGAACCACGGATCTCCCGCATTCCAGACAGGCGTCTTAGCCCCTAGACCACCAGGACGGGTACATTTTAATCTCTGAATTGTAGTTGTATTATACATCTGAATGGATGGAACAGTACTGCAACGAATATCTACTGCCTTTGAACTGTCCACCAAACATTAATTATAATGTCATTACCTTACGCAGGTATGAGCGAGGGTTTATTTCTCAATTTGGTTAATCGGGAAACACTCCCGATTAACTCCCGATTAACCAAATTGAGAAATAAACCCTCGCTCATACCTGCGTAAGGTAATGACATTATAGTCCTAGAGCTCGCAACATAAAGTCTCCCCTCATAGGGTACATATGGTTTGACCATTGGAATAGAAGCGGAAATTCAAGTGATTTTCAAAAATGCCCGTCTTACAAGTCAACGTTGGGGCGTTTACCCGTCAGACGCCCCCAAAGTGGGCCCCAAAAAAGGTCAAATCTGCCCCTATTACGTATACATGATTGAAACATAAGAAAAATTATAGAAAAAGTTATCCCAAAAATGAATATCACTCGTCAGACGGGCTGCGATGGGCCGTTAACCCGTCAGACTCCCCCAAAGTGGGCCCCAAAAAAGGTCAACTCTGCCCTCATAAAGTGTACATGATTCAAACATACGTCATTTTATAGGGAAAATTACCAGAAAAACGAATATCACTCGTCAGACGGGCTGCGTTGGGCCGTTGACCCGTTAGATGCCCCCAAAGTTGCCCCCCCAAAAAAGTCAAATCTTCCCTCAATAAGTATACATGATTCAAACATACGCCATGTTATTGAAAAAGTTACCAGGAAAACGAATATCACTCGTCAGACGGGCTGCGTTGGGGATTTGCCTTGTCAAACGCCCCCGAAGTGGGCCCAAAAAAAGCCAAATTTGACCTCATAAGGTACCTATACATGATTAAAAAATACGGCATTTTATAGAAAAATTTACCACGGAAAAGAATACCACTCGTCTGACTGGCTCTGTGGGGTCCTTACCCGCCACCCTCCCCCCCAAAAAAAATACAGCTTAAAAAATGTTTTGTCTCGAATACTAACGAAATTATGTTGGATTCAATCGGATTTGTGTGATAATATGTCTCAGTCATGATGTTTAAGCATATTTTGGGTCATTGAGCCCTGCAACTACCACTTTTTTCATTTTTTTTCGGAATATCTAGATCGATGAATAAATCAGGTTATTATAAAATTAATAAAGGTGTATGTATAGGGTATAGGTTTAGGGTGTAAACTGTAAAGAGTGTTTTAATTTAATTTTTTTTACAAATGAAGAGTTGTGTTTAATTTACTACTTGTTACATGATACTATACGGATTCTGCCTATTAAAGTATATCGCTTAAACTATTGCATATTGTATAAAATTACTTTTATCATATAAGTAATTATATCATAGTAATCATAAGTTACGTAAATAATTAACATCATATGATAACCTATTAAGCAATAATCTTTAATATGTGTTGAATCATGTAAATAGTTTTTATAAGTTACAAACAATTGAGGGTTAGAATATATCAATTGGTATGTCTCCAGACATCAAAACTTCCATACATTCGTTATCACCGTATGTTTCAACTTTTTATCATAGTAATCTTCAGAAGTAATCATCATCATATCACAAGTAAGAATTTGTAATGTGTGAAATCATACAAGTAGTTTATATAAGTTACAAACAATTAAAGATTAGAATATATAAATTGGTTTGTTACAATTAACTTCAAATATCAAAACTTCTATCACATTCGTTATCACCGTACGCTTGTACGCTTTAACATTTTATTAGTTATCATCATCAAATCATAACATACGTAATAATCTTTTACATGCGTTAAAACATGCAAATACTTTTCATAAGTTAAAGACAATTGAGGATTAGAATAAATAAATTGTTCAAAAATCAAAGCTGTAATCACATTTGACATCATGTACGCTGCTTCTGAAACATCTGTCATCATCCTCATCGAAATCCTCTACTTCTAAATCGCATTGCATAATCTCATCAACTGACAAAGGGTACAGATCATCACAATAAAACCAAGGTGGCTAAGCTCGAGAAAACCAGGCTTTGACGCAGAGCGCAGAGGTAAAATCTGGATCACTTGGAAGCTCTATCGTTGGTCCTATCGGGTTGTGCTTTTCACTAAAATGATAAGAAAGAATGTGTTATAAGGGGTATCTTGGCACATTTTCTAAATATTGCTCACTTTTCTTATTAACTGACCGTAAATATGACACCAAACTGTTAATTTGTAGTAATTTACTAATTTTGTGTAGGAGACAAATATTTGAAATCTCAAAATGTGCTTAGATAGCGACACACGCTCATCCTTTCTGAACAGCCTCCCCAAAATGCAGATTTTTGGATGAAAATTTAAGGTAAAAATCGGTATGTTCTGTATGTGAAATAAGCTTGATTTGACGATCAAGCGTGTTGTTAAAAGGGCATTTATCATTGTAAAAAAAGATGGCCCGAGCTTGGCAAACAGTCTTAAGGGCAGATTGGACATCTTTGGGGGCCAGCTTTGGAGGTAACCTAACAAGTCAAAGCTCCAACGCAGCTCGTCTGACGAGTGATATTCGTTTTCCTGGTAACTTTTTCTATTAAATGACGAATGTTTGAATCATGTATGTACCTTATGAAGGCAGATTTGACTTTTTTGGGGGCCCATTTTTGGTTTTACCTAACGGGTCAAAGCCCCAACGCTGTCTGACGAGTGATATTCGTTTTTCTGGAAATTTTCCCTATAAAATGACGTATGTTTTGAATCATGTACACCTTATGAGGGCAGAGTTGACCTTTTTTTGGGGCCCACTTTGGGGCGTCTGACGGGTCAACGGCACATCGCAGCCCGCCTGACGAGTGATATTCATTTTTGGGCTAACTTCTTCTATAATTTTTTCTTATGTTTCAATCATGTATACTTAATAAGGGCAGATGTGACCTTTTTTTGGGGGGGGGGGGCATTTTGGGGGCATCTGACGGGTCAACGGCCCAACGCAGCCCGTCTGACGAGGGATATTCGTTTTTCTGGTAATTTTCCCTATAAAATGACGTATGTTTGAATCATGTACACCTTATGAGGGCAGAGTTGACCTTTTTTGGGGCCCACTTTGGGGGCGTCTGACGGGTCAACGGCCCATTGCAGCCCGTCTGACGAGTGATATTCATTTTTGGTCTAACTTTTTCTTTAATTTTTCTTATGTTTTAATCATGTTTACTTAATAGGAGCAGATTTGACCTTTTTGGGGCCCACTTTGGGGGCGTCTAACGGGTAAACGCCCCAACGTTGACTTGTAAGACGTGCATTTTTGAAAATGACTTGAATTTTCCGCTTCTATTCCAATGGTCAAACCATATGTACCCTATGAGGGGAGACTTTATGTTGCGAGCTCTCGGTCTATTATAATTAATGATTGGTGGACAGTTCAAAGGCAGCAGATATTCGTTGCAGTGCTGTTCCATCCATTCAGATGTATAATGCAACTACAATTCAGAAATTTAAAATGTACCCGTCCGGGTGGTCTAGGGGTTAAGACGCCTGTCTGGAATGCGGGAGATCCGTGGTTCGAGTCCCGGTCGGGGCGGACTTTTTTAAATTCTGGATTGTATTAAATAAAAACAATTACACCTACGGGAGTGTTTCCCGAGTAACCAAATTGAGAAATAAGTCTTTTGTAAACTGACAATAAAATATAAATCTTCACAATTTTATAAATTTTCGGTGAAACTACGCTAAAATCTAGTTAAAAAACATAATTTGCAATGTAAAAAATCGAAAAAATTCTGGGGCTAAGCGCCTCTGATCAAACCTGATCAGTCAGGAAAAATAGCCTAACAAACCCAAAATTAGGTTAGTAGGGTGTGAGTGAAACTTATTTTAAGAAAATGTAAGAAGAGTCCACGTCATGCGAGTCAATTATTCTCTACTTTAAAGTATCTTCTATGATGTATTTTTAAAACTCACACAAATACTTTACCCAATGTGGTAGTTACAAGCACGCTTGTTA
Organism: Sweltsa coloradensis; assembly: GCA_024449915.1. Classification (NCBI taxonomy): domain Eukaryota; kingdom Metazoa; phylum Arthropoda; class Insecta; order Plecoptera; family Chloroperlidae; genus Sweltsa; species Sweltsa coloradensis. Next base: position 52,523 of record JAMZAV010000892.1, on the reverse strand, counting down.
TTTTAGGGATGTATCGATGAAGTCAAAAAATAATGGTGAAACGCATTTAACTACGATTGCTCTAAGTAAGTAACCCGCAAGTGACAGTGCAGCCTCCATGTAGCCGACATCTTTGGTGTATTCGGCACCACGAAAAAAATATCAATTCCAAAATAAGAGAAAAATACGAAATGATTTTCATAACGATCTTAAATTGAACAAAATGTTCCCGGAGGTTGTGCCCCCAAACTCCCATGATGAAGTCTACTTGTTAAAGTTTCCTACCTATATAAATTGCACACCTGCAGTATCATGCGAGTATAGCCCACGGCATAAACCCAAAACGCAATAGGGAACTGGCCTTGGTTTCAAATATATCTTACACGTATTTAGTAATTTGTAACATTCAATTTAGTAAACATCGCAATTAAAATAAACTATAAAAAATAAAATCTGTAGATTCTATGCATGTTCAAAGTTCCTGGGGTTTGACTTCCCGCACAAAGACTTAAGTCCGCGCTCTTTTGGTTGTGACGTAATCGTGAGGTGAGGAGGGGAAGCTGATTGGCAGAACTGCCAGCTCGCCGCCTCGGCGAACCTCACGATGACGTCACGCCCACCTGCAATGGCGCATGGCCGTTTTCCGGCGCAAAGCCCAGTTCAAATTTTTCCTCACTCACAGTTAGCGCTAATAAAAGCCGGACGCATAAAAAACTTTACTGGTCGGTATTTGAGGTTATTAGTAGGGACATATTCAAATTTGGTAATGAAGGACAGTTCCCTATTATATACCTTTCATCACATGACTAATCTTTGCTTTCATTAAACCTAAAACAAAATATAAAACAGGGTAGAGGGTACGCTGTATTAGGTGTTCGGTGCATATTGTTATACTCTCGTAGAACAAATGAGGAAATCCAATGTCAAGTCAAAGCACATAGTCTAATTTTGCAATTACACCAATCATCAGTAACAAAATACAAATAACCGTAACAAGAACACTAGCAAAATTATTCAAAAAACATGACTAAAACTCGTTAAAATCCTTCTATCACATTCTTAGAATCGGAAAATTTTCAGGACTGTGCGCCCCAGACCCTCATTAGCTGAAGATTTTAGAGGATTTTACTATTTAATGTGTAATTACTGCGACTTTAACATAAACACTGTACAACGAAGGTTAAGCCAACAATAGATGAGTACCAAAACATCACATTAAATTTGAAGGTTTTTAATGATTTTAACATTTGTAATTTTTTAAATCTTATTGTTTGTGTTTTTTTCTACAAGGGGGTATATCTAGGTAGGGACACTGTTTATTATTGTCATATTTTTTTATTAATCGCTACAATACACTGAATGGAAACTTAGTTTTAAAATTTTATAATTGTAGTTAGCTGTCCAGACATCCTCATCACTAGGCCTATAAGAGTAATATTTAATTCTTAATATTAATTGAAAGAGTGAGCAGCAGTATCATCATCAGGAGCTGTAGAGAGAGAGCTGTCAATGTAATTGTGAGTAATTAATTAAGTTTTGTTTATAAACTGTTTTTTTTTATTGGAGTCTTGTGTTTACCGATATGAGCTAGGCAAATTTATTCAACGTGTTAAACAACTTCACTATATTTTCCGGGTTTAATTTAGAGTGAATGTTGCAATGTGTCACCCAGTACGTGGGGCCTGAATATTTACCACTTCCCGAGTAATTGATAAAATTTTGACAGTTTGTTTTAATTAATAACGGTGCCCAAATAAAATAAGATATCGATTGATTTAAATTTGAATTGATTTGAGTTAAAAGTTAATTGAGTAAAAAGGTATAATGGAGGATAAGGGAGAACTCACGATGAGTGATATGTTACTGACGTTATTGAAGGAATTGGGGGGATTAAAACAGGAAATGGATAAACACTTTTAGGAAGTGAGAGAAATAATAAATGAATGTGGACAGGAATTAGGGGGTAAACTCGATAAACAGTTAGAATTCATGAAAGAATGGGGACAAGAGTTAAAACAGGGAGCTTGTCGAGTGATGTGGGAATTTATAAATCAATCATTTTTTTAAAACTTTTATTTAACTCCAGAGAGTACAACACCAACTATGGCGTAACATAGGCAACATTACACCATTACAAATTACACAAATAGTTACAGTTAAATATTTCAGCTATGACAATGACAGGATAAATGATTAATAAAATTACAAGTTATTGGTATAAATGAATGCAGGTGTGGAAATAGTGGTTACAAATAATCGTCCAGATATTGTAATATATTGTATTTATTCAGATTGTGCAGTAAAGATTACACAAGTCAACAGTAAACCACGAGACTGTTGGTCGCTGCCTTAGCTTTGCTGACTCTGAGGGCTCTGCGAGTGTTGAAGACTCTTAGTGCGTCGCTCCCTCTCAAACTGGAGCTCTTCCCCGGCGTTCTGAGCCCAGGAATCCTTAGCCCTAGCTCGGGACCGAGCAGCGTCCACCTCTAGCTTTGCAGCCTCTAACTTCGTCTTGGCCGTCTCTTCCTCTATCTCCGCTGTTTTAGCCGCTGCCTCGGCCTCTCTGATACGATACTTGTGCACTTCGTCCTTGGGACAAGAGGTGTTACCATGTTGTGAAGGTCGCACCCTGTACTCCCGGCAGAGAAGGTCCAGGTAGTTTGTAGCGAGACAGTTCGGGCCTGGGGCGAAGCTGGTAGTGGTACTGGCAGTGGTATTAGTTGTGGTCGTGGTGATTGGCACTGAAAAATAAAAAGTATAGTTAATTATTTCCAAATAGGTTCAACACTATTCTTTGTATTGTGTTTGGAATTTCCTATTATGAAACTTGATATCATTTTCTTCCAAACGGGATATTTTATTGACTACACAGAAATATTTATGATAGTGCAACCTTTGTTCCTCCGACATAAGTCAGACCTTCCTAATGTATTTGATCCATAATGTATCACACTCACTTCCTACGTATGTATTTCAGTATGTGATCTTATTAGCATCACAACATTCCCCACACGTGCAATACACAGGTGACGTTAACACAATGCTGTCATGCACAACTTGAGATCGAGCAGATTCTACGTAACTGTTATTGGGACTTGTGGTGCTCGGCTCGAGCAGGATTTATTATAAACAGCAATCAGATCTAAACACTCATCTTGTAAAACACAAATAAGTTTAACATCAATTAATGTAGTTTTAAACATAATTAAAACTTTAAAATATTGCTGTAGATTCATATAGTTTTTATTCGATGTATGTTTCATGAAAGTAAAAATTAATATCATGAGTTAAACTAGCTTTTTACAACTCACCAGTAAATGCGATAGAACTCTGTTCCTCCAGTGGTTGGGCCAAGGTGACGTGGGAGACCACGCACTTCAAGACCTTGCCGTTGTGTTGGGGCTGCAGCTGTAGTGTGAGAGTCTGCTTGATAGCCCCCGTCATCCAGGGCCACCTCCACTCGTCCTGAGCTGTGGCGTGAGTGATGACGTCCTTGAGGATGACAGCGTCGCCCAGGACCCAGGACATGCTGGCGACAGGGCGACTCTCCTGCACCTCACAGGTGGCCGTGACGTTGTCTCCCGTGTAGACCAGGCGTAGAGTTGGTGCAGTGGGGCGACCTGAAGCAACACATGGCATGACTGAGAGAAAACACTGAGGAAGTTATTTGTTTATCGTATAGAGAAAACAAACAGTACATGAGCTACGCAGGTTTCTCTGGGATATGACCCATGTGAAATTTAACATTTTCTGTCTATTATATTATGTTCTTTTGCAATAAAATGGTTTAAGATGAGAATGGCTACCCAAAGTTTTCATTTTTACGGGCGTACTTTTCGCTGTGTTGCCTACAAAATGTAGAGATTTTGTAGCAGCGCAAATCGGTTGACACCATCGTGCTTGGACGGACGATTCCGTCCTAATAGACAGGCGGTAAATAACGTCATCTGTACAAACCTTGGAGTAAAAATGCTTTTTTGAACATAAAAGTGAGTCAAAAGTTTTTTCTAATGATTTTTTTCCACTTATTGCGCCTGATGATGTAGAGAATTAAGATTTCCAATCGGACCAAAACGGATTTTATCATACCAAATGTAAAGTTTTTGTCCTAGCATAAATCGGTTTACACCATCGTGTTAAGACGGTCAAACCCGTATCTAAAAACACCTCGGACGGGGTGTGTGACATAAACGGTTAAAAATAAGGTAAAACTGGTGCATTTTGAACCAGTTTTTACCATTTTCGAAAAAGTAATTTTTCACGATTTAACTTGTTCGTTAGATACTCCTTCAATGCAATAGACGTTGGACAAATATCGCCTCAATTGCACTAACTTGGTTTGGCCTGATCATCTTGCAATACCTTTGATCTTTATAGTCTTTGTCCAAAAATATAATAATAAACATGTTTTTATAATAAAAAAACCTCTTTTTAGTTTCTGTTTCCGGTGATGTTGCCTCAAAACACGGAAACAAAATAAATCTTACAACTTATTTACTTTTATATCAAATATTAAACAAGGAATGAAGTAAAAACAATGATTATGTTAGACCAAATAAATCTGGTTTAGCCTTATAAGTAATACACCTTGACTCACGTGCCACGACGAGCGCAGTGTATATGTGGTTATTCTTGGTTGTGCTAGAGGACATATAACCCCTGACCGGTCCGTTGTCCGCCTCGCTGATGTTGATAAGCTTTAGGCCACACTCTCCGCTCTGCAGTCCGGCCCCGAGGTAGAGATGCCGGCCGGTGCTGTCATCAGACCCGGCTCCCTGGTCTAGCACGAGCCCACCAGACTCGCTAGGCACGGAGAAGTAGCAGACTAGCAGCGGCTCCCCCGCCTTCATCATGAACCTAGCCTCCACGCCCGGGATGACGACCAGCTCACTCTGTGTCCAGGTGTAAGGGAGGGGGTCAGAGCCTATAACGAGGGAGAAACACAATCCGTGTTGTTGTCACTCAGACTAGACCGGGTCAAGACTGTCACGTGTTTAGTTTTTTTTTTTAACTTTCGACTAACTTTAATGTAAATGGCATTCAATCCACATCGAAATTTGTTGATGGTCCAAATTTCAACTTATCTGAATCTTCGTGCGACCACTATCATGAGCCAAAAAAGCTGTAGCTTCGTGCGACTTTTCGTTGCCATGGTAACGTTACTTTTGTAAAAATGTAATTTCCATCTTCACTACTTATCGGATCAAAAAAAAATTAACAAATTCGTGACCGGACGGACATTCTAAATGATTTGGCCACCTCAGATTTTGTCGCCGTTTAGTTTTTTTTTTAAACTTTCGATTAACTTTAATGTTACTTTTTAACTTTTTGAACGATTTTGCCACAAAACTAATGGCATTCAATCGAGAACGAAGCTTGCGGATGGTCCAAATTTTAACTCGATCCGAGCCTCCGTTCGAACATTTTGGCGAGACATACAAACAAACAAACAAAGAAACAAAAAAACAAAAAAAACAAAAAACAGTGACTTTTTTTTCCGGCAGTCAAATGGAAACGCTCGCTTAAAAACTGATTAACAATACTGTGTTTAACTTACTGTGAGCAAAGATGTCGGCCCAGGCGTACTTCCAGCCTCCGCTCTCGGTTCGGACGCGACAGGCGACCATCCATTCCTTGTAGCCTACCACCTGCAGCGAGACCCCACAGTCCCCGGCCCCCAGACCCCGGCCGCTGTAGCTGTAGCCGGTTAGCTTGCTGTCCAGGTGGGCAGGGTCGTCCTGGGACTGAGGCCCCCGGCTCAGTTCCAGCAGCGGACCTGCCTTGTTACCACTGTCCCTCCACCTGACCTGACACCCGACGAGGGCCACGTCAGCTGAGCAGGTGAATGTGACAGTCTGTGCGTCCTCTCCAATACGCACATGGTCTGGCCTGATGTTGAGGTTGAAGGACGCGACACCTGGAGACAAGACATCAGAGGTTGTGAGACAGATGTTTGTCCGCACTCATTTGTTTTTTTGTATATAACATTCAAAACAAAATTTATTATGTATATATGATTTAAAAAAAAAACAAATCGAGAACATGACTTAACTGTGGGATCTAACCGACAAATAAAAAGTTATAATAAGACGGTGACATAGACCATTAGGTGCTCAGGAAGCGACCCTCCCCCCCCCTCGAACTAATTTTCACTATAGCAGTTTTGTTCAGAAAAAAATCACGATTAATAATCCACCTGTTTGCCACTTGGCAGCTGGGGCGTTTGACCTCCAGGGGTGTCCAAAGTCGAAAGTTGCGAAACTTTGACCTGCTATAACTGTCAAAGTTTTTGATAAAATTCCAAAATTCTTTTTAATTATCATTTAACACATTATTTTTGATTTTTTAAAACAAAAGCAATTTCACTTTTTGTAAAGGGGTGCCCAAAATTAATAATAATCGATTTTACTGTTTTATACACTTTAACATTAAAGATTGGACATAAAATCCGCATTAAAGCTTTATTTTATACATAAAATGAAAGAACCACTGAATTTAAAAAATAAATTATGCAAAAACAATTCAAGGGCTGTCCAAAATGCTGAGTTTTATATTATTGCTAATATTCAACATTTTTTTAAAGTGCTAAAAATGTGTTCATGTTACTAAAATCAGTAAACCTGTCTAAGAATACGTATTGTATGTGGACTTAGCGAAGAATTATAATTTTTATCAGGGTTGTCCAAAATTTTGAATTCAAATTACAGCAATTTGAGAGAAATAACAATAAAAATAGGGCAAAATCAATGTATTAGTTGGCCCAGTCATCACCGAATTTATATTCTAACCTAAACAATATAATGATGTGCTGTTTTAACACAGGGTTGTCCAAATAGTGTGTTGTGTTCTTGTAAAGAATTGTTTGAATAAGGTCAAACTCGATCATAATACCGTCAGGTGCAAAGGAAGCGACCCTCCGGGGCCCCCCGAACTAATTTTCACCATAGCACTTTTGTTCAGAAAAAAATCACGATTAATAATCCACCTATTTGCCATTTGGCAGCTGGGGCGTTTGACCTGCAGGGGTATTCAAAGTCGCTTAATGTTGTTTTTAATATTGCCGTAGTTCTCTTCGCTCTTGTAAAATTTTCAAATATCTTTCAAAATACAATCACTAATATTATTCCCACATTTCTTCCCTGCCCCGAACCTGTATCTACAAAAAAAAAATTCTCATATGTGAGAAAACACAGTTAAAAGTATAAAAGAATGAAATGTATTGAATCTTTTTGTATGGAATCAATGTGTATGTACTTCTGACAATAATAATCATACTAATGGTCCTTCAGAAGTGCTTTTACCGACTTTATTGAATTACACATGTACATACAGACATACATACAGATATGTACAGTTATTACGGACTCACTGTATAGTTATAATAATTATACACCCAATGTTCGTGATATTCAACTAATCTTTAATTTAGAACAGCTAATCTCTTTCTCATCTCATCAACATACATCAAAACACACCCTACAGACTTGGCAGGATATTAGTATCACCTTCACAGCTATACTTGTGATGACCACAGATAACCCAAGGAGTTTGTGATGAAGGTGAAGCCATAAATACTGATTAGAGCTGCACGTAAGCCTAGCTAGATGCTATTATCTTAATTTTTACTGTTTGTATTTTGTTGTACAAATTTGAAAGAAATAATTTTAGGTATAGAGAAAGTTTTTCCATTGGCCGAGTGGTGATACTAATCAGCTATACACAATGCACAATAGGGCTTATAGGCAGCATATACAGCAGTCATAGCCAAGCTGTGTGCATTATCTGGAACAAATATGACTTGATAGAACTGTATTCGTATCTACAATTTGACACCGCTAGTGCGTTTTGTGTATCTAAACTAGGAAAACGCCAAAGTCGTTGTTAAACGAGTGAGTGACCTATGTGTATAGTATCCGGTATCATTCCCCATACTGGGCTACATCGAGCCTTAGATGGGAGAAAAGGCGATGTTCCCGGGTACTCAACACATGGCTCACTCACTCGTTTAACAACGAATTTGGCGTTTCCCTAGTTATTTAAATTGAACATTTAAAATGCGAATCATGTTCAAAACGTATTAGCGTGAAACATTACCAAATTTCCAAGATAAAACAAAATCACCTAGGTTTTATTACCCATTTAACACCCCTCAAAAATAATATGTGGGTGTAAAAATATAAAAAAGTTCGAGCTAATGGGTATCGAACCCCAACCCTCCGTGCGGTAGTCTAAATACTTACCAATAGGCCATGCAAGCCACGTAGTTATTGTCCCACTAGCTGCTACTAAACAAATGCTATAGATATTTTAAAAATCACATTTTAATTTATTGTAGGATTAAATCGTAATGAATCTAGCTGATTTTGTTAGCAGTTCTCAGTAAACTCGTACCGGATGTCTGTTTAAAATTTCAGCCCAATCTGTTCAGCGGTTCGGCTGATTTTCGACGTACAGACAGACAGACAGAATCACAATGAGAGCCGTTCAGTTGAATGGAGACACTCGGTCGCTCCGCTCCCTCGTTTAACTAGGGAAACGCCAAAGTCGTTGTTAAACGAGTGAGTGAGTGAGCCAAGTGTTGAGTACCCGGGAACATCCTCTTTCCTCCCCTATACCTAAGGATCTAGCCCAGTATGAGGAATGATACCGGGTACTCAACACATGGCTCACTCACTCGTTTAACAACGACTTAGGCGTTTCCCTAGTTATATAAATTGAACATTTGAAATGCGAATCGTATTCAAAACGTAACGTCCAAGATAAAACAAAATCACCTAAGTTTTATTTCCCATTTAACACCCCTCCAAAATATAATGTGGGTGTAAAAATATAAAAAAGTTCGAGCTAACGGGTATCGAACCCCAACCCTCCGTGCGGTAGACTTAATGCTTACCAATAGGCCATGCAAGCCACGTAGATATTGTCCCGCTAGCTGCTACTAAACAAATGCTATCGTTATTTTAAAAATCACATTTTTATTTATTGTAGGATTAAATCTCAATGGATCTAGCTGATTTTGTTAGCAGTTCTCAGTAAACTCGTACTGGATGTCTGTTTAAAATTTCAGCCCAATCTGTTCAGCGGTTCGGCTGATTTTCGACGTACAGACAGACAGACAGAATCACAGAATGAGATCCGTTCGAGTTGAATGGAGACACTCGGTCGCTCCGCTCCCTCGTTTAATTATGGCAATGAGGGGACTTCTTCTCGGTGATTAATCAAGATGTTCAATCTTGTTCGTTATTTCGAGAATTGTATTGGCATTTCCTAATGACAATTATGCATATCAGCGACCATAAGTAAATCAAGGTGTCTAGTTGTATTGACTACACCCATCCCTTGATTTACTTCAGTTCGAGGGTGTACGTGATCAAGAGGATAAGAACGAGCTACTTACTTTTAATATAGGCCTAAACCATTGCAAACTCTCCGAATATGGTTCTTTCTGCCGTATAGTAGGCCTACAGACTTTCTGCATCCCATCTATTTTGACTAGTTTCCCTGTGCATACTATAAACAGGGTTGAATGTGAAATAAATGTATATCATTCTAAAACAATTTATGCGTCCCTATTAGCTTTAAAAGTATACTCAAATGTACATCTGGAAATAAAGCCACAAGCTGCATATTCTTACTGGAGATTTTGGACAACCTTGTGAATAATAACAGAAAATAGTAAAATACACAATGAAATGATAGAAAAACATTTTCACCGTGCAACGGCGTTCATGCGGTTTGGAGTTCAAACATTTAAATAAGTATGAATAATTATTGTTGATCAACTTGCAACACACGAAATATTCAATCATTTAGTATAATTGTAACTTCTTACACGATACTCCTAAAATATGGACGTCCCAGTTACCAAATGACAAATATGCATTCGTGGAAAAGCATATAGTTTCAGCTATAAGAGAGCATAGCCCTTTTTTTAGTTCGAGGGGATGATTTACATACAGATGTAAGAAGGCTGCTATATGTTGCATAACATCATATATCTTTTTGGACAACCCTGTATATACCATAAATAAATCCGTAATTGTTGTTTTAGGGTTGTACCTCGTGCACAATGTTAGGTTGTGCAAACAAATTATGAAATGCAGATAAACTTTACCTAGGAAAAATATATGAACATATGTTTGCATATGAGACATTGGACACCCCTATCGTCTAAACGCCCCAGATGTTAACTGACAAACATGCATGCATGAGAAGAACATAGTTTCAGCTGTGAGAAAACACACACTGTTATAAGTTCGAGGGGGTTATATACGTACAGATGAAAGAATGGCCGCCACAAGTTTCATACTATTTTGTGACTTTTTGGACAACCCTGTGTATACATATAGCAAATCAGTAGGTGTATTATGTTTTGACATCATGTATGATGTTAGGTCTTGCAATCAAATTATAAAATGAAGATTAATTTGCATTAAAAAAAATATATTAACATATATTTGCATGTGTGACTTTGGACACCCCTACCGTCTAAACGCCCCAGCTGCCAATTGGCAAACAGGCAGAAATGGAAAGAACGATTAATTTCCTTTAAGAAAACATATGGTAGCATTAGTTCGAGGGGGGGGGGTGGGGGGGTTAAGAGCCACCTAACGGTCTAACAGTACAGAGAACGGATCACACACCCAAAATAAACACAAAACACAAGTATAATATAAATACCAGTGTTACCTGACACATAAAGTTAGTTTGTATTAGTAGTTTTAGGGCACTTTAACAGCTAAGATTATTCGTGCCTTCAAGACAAAACAATTTCTATAAGTGTGAGTTACCACCATGTATACATCTTTTCAAGGGGAGGAACGTAAGAGGTGACGCGGGGGGACAAGGGGTGGACAGGCCTGTGCCGGTCAGAACCAGCCTAAAGCGTATGGGGAGGGCAGGGGTTCCCTCACGTTGTGGTCGTCTTCGTCTGTGTCATTATCCGTTCGTGTTGTTATTGTCGTCGCCGTCGGGGAGGTAGTCAAAGGGAAGGGGAAAGTTCCCCGACGACGACCCAGAGCTCGCCATTAGTTTCTTGGAGTGAAACTCCCCTACTCACGGGCCAAACCACGAGAAGGATGCGAGTTGGACTTTGATGGTGAAACCTTGAATGTTAAATTCAAAAAAACAAATATATAGTTAACATATTTTAGAAGTCAAAAGGTGTCAGAAAGAAGATGTGATTTTAGAACTGTTTAAATTTTTGTGATGGAAGACATGGTTTTGGTAACCAGCCAGTGTACCCCACTGGCCAGGCGGACATATAAACCGATCCTGCGTCCAACAAACTTGTTAAATGTTGCAATTACTATGAGTTCTGAATACATGGTACAGCACTGCAAGGAATCTGATGCCTTTGCACAGAACACCGATACATTGATTATAATATCATTTACCTTGTGCAGATACAGTGAGGGCTTATTTCTAGACACACAATTTACAATAATATACAACTTGAGCGGGGTTTGAACCCGGGTGTCGGGTTTCCCAGACGGACGTCTGGGCACATAAGAACAAACAAACATAAGACACAACAACAACAACATAAGACAGCTTTGTGCAACAACACTACAGAACAACATGTTCTTGCAGTGGACCTGTGCTGATAAACATGTCATTCTGAAACATTCATATTCTGCAATATTATAATTAAAAAATATATATATATATATTACACTGACAAGAAATGTATGTGTTCCTAGAAATAATAAAACTTCAACACAACATAAATATCGATTGTAGAAAGCTTTATAAGGTTCCCTTTGAAAATGAGTTTATGTGTCCAATTTAGAGGAATACAAATTTATAAATAATATTAGATATCTCGATTTGGGTTATTCGGGAATCTCTCCCGTAGTCGGAATTGTTAATATTTAATAGAATTAAGAAATTAAAATTGAAACAGTCAGAGCTACTTACGTGCGATTTGAAGTCCTGCCATTATAACGACGGCGACCACTAACTTGTACATATTGATAGAGAGATAATATAATATGAGACGACGGAGCTTTTGGCTGATAATGATGGGAGAGATAACAGTCGTCGCTTTATACAACCAGCCGTGAGCAACACCACGTCAGTGGACTTGGAAGCAAGAGACAAACAAGATGTCCGTCGCCCAATAGCAAACACCCAACACACTGTCCAGCTATGGCGTGTTGTATCTAAGCCAATCCACACTCGCCGAGTCGACTCAGTTGCAAAGTTCATCTCAAGATGACAGCCCTGGGTGGCGTGAGGAGAACAGGTCAGAGGTCAATGTGTCAGTGATAACACTGATTGGGAGCCTCGAGTGTTGGTGCAATCACGAACATGAACTTTTCCAGGGGGCACAACAACAATTATGAAATGTTTTCTACTAGGGAAACGCCAAAGTCGTTGTTAGACGAGTGAGTGAGCCATGTGTTGAGTACCCGGTAACGCGGTAACATTCCTTTTCTTCCCCCTACCTTAGTCCTCCCTAGCCTATCATAGGCTACAGTGGAGCATTATGGCCTAAACTATGACCTAAACTTAAATACCCTATTATTTATACGAATATTATAATCAAACTTAAATGCAAATGTTCCCGCGTACTCAACACATGACTCTCTCACTCGTCTAACAACGACTTAAGCGTTTCCCTAGTCGAGTTGGCTAAAGCGCCCTTATAGCCGAAATGTGGGAGACGTGGGTTCAATGGTCGGGAAAGATTTTGTAATTTCTGGATTGTATTTTTTAAATTATTTAACATGTTTTGAAATGCATATAACGCAGTGCAGTCCATCATCTGTGACAATACTATGGAAAACTTAGCCAGTACGAAATACGTGAAAATATTGCAAGGTTTACTCAATCTACGAGCGGAACTTAGGGGTACCTTGACGTCCAACATTCGATTAACCTTGGACACGGCATTTCACAGCCAGGTAAATAACAAACAAAAAATATTATTTCAAAATGAAAACCATTGTCGTTAAAATAATTCCTATACATTTCAACGTATTCTTCAGTTTTTTATTTCTTGCAGGTTTAAATCGCAACGGATTGTGCTCATTTTGTTAGCAGTTCTCAGTTACCTGGTCACGGATGTCTGTTTAAAATTTCAGCTCAGTCTTTTTGGCCGTTCGGCCGTATGGGACCGGACAGACAGACATTTAACATACATTTAACATTTAACATTTAACAGAATTAATCACGACCAAGGCCCGATCGAGTAGCGTTGTAGACTACGTTCGCTGCGCTCACTCGTCTAATTAACATATCACATATTTTATGTCTTGTTGTCTTGTTTTTAAATCTATGTACGTGAGTACTTTATATACCTGTATCTACATCACCTAAGAGGGACAGTGAACCCCTCACTTGATGGTGAAGAAATGTGTGGCTCGTCTAGTAGCTACTTCCTGCTTCATGACAGACATATCTTTATAAACAAAATAATGTGAAATAACTGAAGAGTTATTTCGTTAGAGTTACTTCCGTTACGTTACTCCCCAGATCTGCAAATATCTCTGGGCTTCAATATTTAAGTCGCCCCTGTCGCTGGACCTGGACTAGGTTTCTATCACGTCAGTAAATAGGCCTCCTGGTTTCAAATCTCGTGGAAGTAATTGTGAAGGCGGGAGTCGAACCTGAGACCTCGTGAATCAGTTTCTCGTGTGTATTGTAACGTTAAAGAATGTCCAGGGCAGTGTTTAAAAAGACTCATCCCTTGCATTCACATTAACTAGTTATAAACACCTTGACAATATTTCTGTGAGTTGTCTACCACCCGAGAAACACAATGATAAGACGCCTTTAAGTAATATTGTACATCGGCTCTCTATCGGCTTACTTTATCAGACTCTATTATTAAGTCTCTATTTGCAACAGAAAATTCAATCCACTAGTGCAAATTTAATAGAGAAGGGAAGAGGGGATACCCGGTACGAACACGTAGCCTACTCCTTTCAAGTACCAAGGAGACCAACGGCTTAACGTCCCATCCGAAAGGACGGTGTAACCTAGACAGTCATAGGATCCTCCACTAACCCGGACTGCCGAGCAGACCTTGAGGAGAACGAAGCCGTTACACTAGCTCTCGAACCCAAACAATAATGAAGATTATTGTTGGTTAACGTCTCTATTAATGAACGAAGGTTATTCGAGACGATGAGTCGTGATAGATGACAATGAAGGGCGATTACAAAAAACATGCCTTATGCGGGATTCGAACCCACGTCCTCGTAGAGCCACGCTTGGCGCCCTAACCGCATGTGCCACATCAACGGACGCATATTATCAAATAAAACTAATTACTCCTAATTACTCGTATCGTGTATAAGCTAGGTGAACTACAAGTCACTGTATCGCAAGATAACACACAAAACACACTGCGCTTTATGAGATTACACCAAACTTACAGGAGACGGAATAGAACCGAAACTAGGGCACGCCGATGACGTAATGCAGGATGTTGGAACGAAAAAACTTATTTCGTCGGTCTCATTTTTGAGTTTCGGGTTATGTGGGTCGATTCATAAAGTGGGTGCCTGTGGGTGGGCGTTGACGTATAAAACCATACGCAGCCTCAGATCACTTGAAATCAACCTCGCAACCGCGCGGCGACAGCGGGGAAGTTTGAGAGAGCAGAGGAAATCTTTTGAGAAATCTGTGGCTGAGTTGATCATGGGGCTCATTTGTGTACAGATGCTGACTCACGGTAAGGTGATATGTTTCATAGGGGATTCAATCAAATCGTCGTCGTATTTGTATAAAGACTTAATTATTATTCTTTTATTTAGCAAATATAACTGTTTCAATACAAATTCAACATACGATAAAATACCAGAATACAAATTTACAAAACACCAAATTTACAAATCAACAAAATGTAATATTTAAAAATTTCACAAATTCACAAACTTTACAAAATTACAAAACTTGGAGCTGGAGGGAGTATTTTAGTTTTCTACATCCTGTTATGTAGTGTATCCAGTCGCTTAATTATTGTAGACTACCTAACTTGTTTGAAGTACTATTCGAGAAACGAAGAGGCTGAACATAACGCCCTACAATGGGGCATTGTAGATTTTAAGAGTGCGCAAAATATCTGGAAGAATACATGAGTTGGCCTTTCTTTTAAATCTCATTGCTTTTTGTGTAATAGCCTCCATCAAAAAGACGAAAATACAGTGCAGTGTTGAACATTCTAGCATGTGCTTGATTCTACGTTTCAATTTGTTCCATATAAATTGAAACTTTATAGTTGATTTTACTAGGAAAACGCCAAAGTAGTTGTTGGACGAGTGAGGGAGCCATGTGTTGAGTACCCGGGAAAATCCCCTTTCTTCCCGTATACCTAAGGTTGGATCTAGCCCAGTATAGGGAATGATACCGGGTATTCAACACATGGCTCACTCACTCGTATATCAACGACTTTGGCGGTTCCCTGGTTAAGTCTAGTTGACTAAGGCGCTCTTATATCCGGAATGTGGGAGACCTGGGTTCAATCCCCTGGTCGGATAAGATTTTGTAGTTTATAGATTGTATTTAAAAAAAATATTAAACATGTTTTGAAATGCATATGATATAACGCAGTTTAGTCTACATCAACTGTGACAATACTATGGAAAACATAGCCAGTACCGGTACAAAATACGAGTAAAGATTGCAAGGTTTACTCAATCTTCCAGCGTAATTTGGGGGTACCTTTAACATGCAAATTTCGATACTCTTTGGTCACTGCATAACTGCATTACAAATATTTTTTCCACTGCCTCCAATGCAACCGAGTTACATCCAAGAGACAGTGATTTTTTCAAAAGCGAAACCGTTGTCGTTAAAAGAATTCCTACACATAGGCCTATTTTTCAGTTTATTATTTCTTGTAGGTTTAAATCGAAATGGATTGTGCTCATTTTGTTAGCAGTTCTCAGTTACCTGGTCACGGATGTCTGTTTAAAATTTCAGGTCAATCTATTTGGCCGTTCGGCCGTATGGAACCGGACAGACAGACAGACAGAATTCGGACAGAATTAATCAAGACAAGGCCCGATCGAGTAGCGTTATATAGACTTCGTTTCGCTGCGCTCACTCGTCTTATTATCAAACTTAAATGCAAATGTTCCTGGGTACTCAACACATGACTCGCTCACTCGTCTAACAACGACTTTGGCGTGTTCCTAGTCTAGTTGGCTAAGGCGCCCTTATACCAGAGATGCGGAAGACCTAGGTTCAAACCCCCGGTCGGGAAAGATTTTTTAATTTCTGGACTGTATTTAAAAAAATTATAAAACATGTTTTGAAATGCATACAATACTCTGGAAAACATAGCCAGTACAAAATACATGTAAGGATTGCAAGGTTTACTCAATCTCCGAGCGGAATTTGGGGGTACCTTGAGCTTGCAAGTTTCGATACACCTTTTTCTAAAACAAAAACCATTGTCTTTTAAATAAAACCTACAAATTTAATTTTTTTAAATTATTATTTCTTGTAGGTTTAAATCGCAACGGATTTTTCTTATTTTGTTAGCGCTACGAAGGTCTGTCTGGCCAACTTGTTAATATGTATTGCTAAGAGGAAGGAAGAGCAGAGAGAAAGATAGAGGAGTGATGAAAATGAAGGAGGGAGGATGAAAGGCGGGAGGAATATAGAGGATTAGGAGAATAAAGGTGAGAGGTGTATATATAATGGAGGGACCTTGTGAACAGGGTTGAATATATAGGTGGTTTAAGGTTTGCAGGCATTGGTTATAATACGATAAATGACATGTTTACAACAAAGCCTTACCAACAATGGGACGCTCTGGTCTACGTACATAACATGACTTCGGGCTTTAGTAAGAGAAAGAAGTACAGTGAGAATCTATGCTTCTTTATTAATATAAACATGCTTGTGTTTTCATACTATGATTATCGACCCTTATTCAACCTGGACATTTTGACTTAATATATTTAAAAAATGATATAATAGATCAGACTTTATTGAAGACGAGTATTACAAAGAATGGTGCCGTATAATAAATGCGCATCGACGAGGGTTTGTAGATCTCACTTCTTTGACTATTGCGGTCAGGCTGATTTGATGCGGAGAATAGCTCTCATTTGTCACAGTTCAATGTTGATCACTTCACATAATTTCAACACTATTATAATGACATAGTAAATAGATTAGTAGTAGATGTTTTAAATATTGCCGAATATAAAGTCAAACATCAGTTCCAAAACAGCGAGTTCTTCATTACATATTGCTTACGGTGATCCCCGCGTTAGAAAATAAACGATCCATCCTTCAAGCAAACAATGTTACTGAAAAGAAATAAGGTCTACAATCTGTGTGTGTAAATCATAGTTTTAGACCAGAAACCAAATGTTATACAGCAGTCAGACATTTTTACGAAATCGATAAGAAAGTTCCATCGGCAATAATAATGGCTATGCCGTCTATTTAATGACAATTTGTACGTTGAGATTCGTATTTTCCCTAATAATCTCTTAAACTATGACTAGTTTTATCCTTGAGTTTAAATTTATTACAAAATATTTTAGGTCGAGAATGGAACGTCAAAATGTATTAATATCTCCTTGTATTGAGTATTTTTTAAATTAAACCGTAAATATTTGGACATTACATTATTCCTCATCTAATTAAACTTTGTTTATATCATCCGATAATACGTTTGACATTCAAGACAGAGAAACCCATCTTAAATTTCTTTTTCTATGTATTCCGTTTTAGCGTTATGTCCCTTTCATTTTTAAATGCGAAACCTACAAAATACAGTTCAATGTCTTGCCTTCTCCCGGGTATTTTCAAGATTCACATACTCGGGTACATCACTGTTTGAGAGACGGTTGCTCTGGTGGTTCCCACTAGGACAAGAATAACATCCAAAGAGCTACGCATCGGTATGCGCCATCTTGTGTCTGGTCAGGCTACTCTTCCTTGCGAAGCTCGAGGGGCACACGGAGCAAGCGAAATGTTCCTCCCCGGTATGTGACGTCATGTGCCTAGAGAGGGCGCACTTCAGTGTGAACCTAGATTGGCACAGGGCACACTTAAACGTTTTTCTTCCGTGTGAGTCACTTTGTGGAGTGTAAGGCGACCCTTTGTAGAGAACCTTTTCTCGCAGTCAAGAACGGCACACACGAACGGTTTCTCTCCAGTATGTGTACTCAAATGGATGATGAGGTGGTACTTCCTCGCGAAACTTGAGGGGCACAGAGCACAAATGAACGGTTTGTCACCAGTATGCGTCATTGTGTGCTGTTTAAGGTGACCCTTTGTACTGAACCTTCGCTCACAGTCAAGCACGGTGCACACGAATGGTTTGTACGGTATGGGCCCTGGCATGGTCTTTGAGGCTACTCCTACGTGTGAACCTTGCATCGCATGTGACGCAGGCAAAGGGTTTTACACCAGTATGTGCCATCGTGTGGCGGGTTAGTTGACCCTTTTCATTGTATCTTCGCTCACAGTCACGCACGGAACACACAAACGGTTTCTCTCCAGTATGTGTACTCGAATGGATAATGAGGTGATACTTCCTTGCAAAACTTGAGGGGCACAGAGCACACATGAATGGTTTCTCTCCGGTATGCGTTCTGCAATGGTTGACGAGGGTACTCTTCTTTCCGAACCTTGCATCGCATGTCACGCAGGCAAATGGTTTCTCCCCGGTATGGGCCCTGGCATGGTCTTTGAGGCTACTCCTACGTGTGAACCTTGCATCGCATGTGACGCAGGCAAAGGGTTTTACACCGGTATGTGCCATCGTGTGGCGGGTTAGGTGACTCTTTTCAGTGAACCTTCGCTCACAGTCACGCACGGTACACACGAATGGTTTCTCTCCGGTATGCGTTCTGCAATGGTTGACGAGGGTACACTTAAATGCGAACCTTGCATCGCATGTCCCGCAGGCAAATGGTTTCTCCCCGGTATGGGCCCTGGCATGGTCTTTGAGGCTACTCCTACGTGTGAACCTTGCATCGCATGTGACGCAGGCAAAGGGTTTTACACCAGTATGTGCCATCGTGTGGCGGGTAAGTTCACCCTTTGCAGTGAACCTTCGCTCACAGTCAAGCACGGCACACACGAATGGTTTCTCTCTCCGGTATGCGTTCTGCAATGTTTGGCAAGGTTACTTTCTCGAACTTGCTGCATGTCCGCAGCAAGTTTTTCTCCTATGCGTCCTGCAATGTTTGGCAAGGTTACTTTTCTCCACGAACCTTGCTTTGCATGTCCCGCAGGCAAAAGGTTTATCCCCGGTATGGTAACTGGCATGGTCTTTGAGGCTACTCCTACGTGTGAACCTTGCTTCGCATGTCCCGCAGACAAAGGGTTTCTCCCCGGTATGAGTGCGCGAGTGCTTGGCAAGGTCGTACTTCGTCGTGAACTTCGCGTGGCAGATAACGCACTTGAAGCGACTATTGTTGCAATGAGACACTTGCGTTTTAAGTTTTATCCCATTGCATATCACACCGCAGTCTTGACTAGTTGTGTACCATTTCTTCTTAGTCTTCTTCTCCAAAATAACACCTAAGCTTTCCCCCGACTTCTCTGAAGTTCCATGATAGCTGTGTCCTGCTTCAATTGATATTGCCTGGTTGCGAATTTCTTCGCTTCTTTCTCATCGCGCTCCTTCAAAGTGGGACAAAAGAGCTCATGACGCTCGAGATAGATCGGGTTGCTGAACTGAAGGGAGCAGACGGCGCACGGAAACACATACTCTGAAAGTAAAAGTAACATATTTAGACCAACATTCTAATGGCATACCGATGATGATAAGAGATATTCAAAGAATTCATCAATCATTTATTATTTACTAATATTGTTTCATATTATTATATTAACTAGCTGTACTTACCTGTCACTTGTTGTTTCTCTGTGGTTAAATCACAATCTGGAAAATCTTCAGGATATGTAAATATTTCGATCGAATCTTCTTTAATGGCCCACTTACATTCTTCTTTGACAACATCGGTGGGTACAGGCGGACTTATTCCAGAGGAAAGCAGCGAAGAGTCAAACGTGTCGGATATTTCTGTTGGATGCACTCTTTCCATTGGACTTTTCTCGACATTTCGGCACTCTCGTCCCTTCTTAATGACACCAGAGGTTACTGGAGCGCTTGTTTCGTAGCTAGTCAAATCTAATGTATCGCACATTGGTTGTGAAGACACTTTGTCCAAGGGTTCTATCTTGATGTTTTCCATCTCCTCCGATTCTTCTTCGATGACGTTAGAGATTGGGTGCTGTCTTACTTCGGGGCAAGGCGTAGACAGGAAAATGTATCGCAATCTTGTGGTGGATACACATCTTCTGGTTCTTCCTTGTTATATCCATTCTCCGATTCTTCTTCAATGACGTCAAATTCTTGATGTCTCACTTCAGGGCAAGGCGTAGTCTGATGGTATGTGTTCCAAACTTGTGGTGGTGACACATCTTCTATTTCTTCCTTGATATCTCTTAATAATTCCCATTCTTCCATGATAGTGTTTGAAGTTACCGGATCTTCTACTCGGAGATAGGCATAACCTGAACGAATGTGTCACTCCCCTGTGGAAATAAAAACAATGACAAGTATTAGGGGTATGGTTAACTTTAGATTGGATCACGCAAAATACTTTTGTTGCTTGTGTCACTGCCATCCTAACGATCCTGAGTGCCTTAAGGCGTCTGGGCAACCTTAATATTGTTATTGCCCATTTTTTCAATCATGTCTTAAATGGAAAATGATAGGAGGGGCATTGATAACATCAGATAGTGTTATGCCCAAAAAAGAAGGCCTTTTTCTGATTTTATGTATTTTATTCTTATACCAAAAAGTAATCATGGTACGTTAGTATCAATAGATTGAGTGAAAAGCTTCTAATTCAACAGATCTTCAAAGAACAAATTTATTGTAGAATACTATTCTATTATGCTCTTGAGCGAGATGCCGATTATAAATTAAGATAAAAATAAATACGTTATGCTTGTTCCATAATTTAAATGTCGTTGTAGTTGGAGATGCCTAGTATTGAAATGATGAGCTTGCTTTCCTTTTGGGCCAAAAAAATTCTGTTATTCTTGTTGAGTGGCATTATCAAACAAACGCATGTTTTCGGAGGTCCTGTATGGTTTACTTGTTTGACTGAAAATACGTGCATAAGGACGGACGAAGGGCAGATTGAAAGTGGTGCTTATTAAAGAGCTAATCTATGGATTTGTCATATGATTTTTTGTTATTAATAATCACCCTATTATTTATGATCATCTACCTCGCCTCTCAGCTAGGCAAAGGAACAGCAGAGCCACCTAGTGGAAAGGGAAAGCTTCATCTGCACTTTTGTCTGAGTCCGTTATTAACCAAATATCATACTTTTTGTAAAAGCAGAACTGTAGCTATCAAAGTTCAAGGTCATCTAGTTCAGTGACTTCTATTCAACAATTATTCTATTCGCAATGTATTCGCCTTTATAGGCCAACATGGCATGTGATGTTCACAGTGAAATAATTATTAGGTTGTTGAAGTTGGTGTTTTGCTCATTAACACTAGTATTTATGTTGCTGGGTGCATCGAGGGCAAAGCAACGCCATGAACAGTGATTCTTGGCAAATTAAATTTTCATATACCTCCCAAACATACACGCTATCATAAAACTCTAAGTCATCTCGATCTCCATAAAAATTCATGCATCAACAGATTGCAGCATTCATTTAATATGTTAAAACCTCTTGAAGGAACTGACATTGATCTCTATTATTATATTGTATATTTTAATGTCAATAAGTTTATGTTTTCTATCCATAGGCTATGCAATGATTTACACTTGTGGAGTATTTGTACTCTGTTGTAATATGCATGATAATAAATAAAACACGTTGAGCTAGAGGCATGATTTCTATCGTTATCCTATCGAGGTCGACTATTACATTAAACGGCGTTTTATAAGGTGATACTTTAAGAGTATTGCGCACGTACCTACGTGGTACATCCTCTCACGAAATACTCATGAGATTGATCATATATACCTCTTGCTCAACATCTTCGTGGCGTCGCGACGCTCTCGACGCCCTCTGCAGTGCACCATGAACCAGGGTGTTAAATACTTACATAGTACTGTCTCATAGAGAACAGTTATCGCAATACTCTGTCATGAAAGGCGTACTAGTTACCTTCAGCTCCTTCACTATTATGAAGGTTTTACTTTCTTAGTTGCTTCTCTGTGTGTTCCGACTCCCTCTCAAGAAACCTGGATGTCTATTTATTGGTACCTTATTATACCATAGCAATTGGCACAGGTATCAAAAGATTGTAAAACAATGAGACTTAAGCCAATGCTTACCCAATGCCCATGCCCATGCCATGAAATCACGGCATAACATGCTTAGGGCGTTTGTTAATATAATGTTGGACTTGGACGGCTACCGTGAGCGGAGAAGCCTAGGCTCTCTGGCCTATCATACGCTAACATTGGGCAAAGCGCCTAGGCCCCAGCTAGGCCTCGTCAAGTATTAAAGTCAAAACTGATTATGATGAAAGAAAGCTTCCCAATCAGGCTTGTAACTTAATCATCTTCAAGCCATAAGCATAGTCATTTCCAGACATTAATTACAGAGTATATCCTGGTGCAGCCCTTGTGAGAGGCCCTGGGCTAACAAACCATATCAAACAATAACGGTGGACCAAGCGAGAATTTAGGTCTAGGCCTATGCGCTTAAAATTGGCATTTTGTCGGTTAATTGATTTGCGAAGAAAATTTACTAACAACCAGATATATACAACTGGATAGGCCTACTCTTGGCCAATCGACCAGTTTGTATCTGTACTTCAAGTCGCTGTTGAGCTCTAGAATGGGGGTTTAGCCATTAGGCGTAGATGATTTGAGGTAGCCTACTGTGTATTCGGTCAACGAATCAACGTTGCAACAATTTTTAATAGCTGATGTTCACGACTAATTAAACGTTTTTAGTAGGGCTACATTATTTTAAAGCAGCAATTCACACTCAATGCAATGCAAACAGTGTTATTCAGTTCACATGTTATTTATATATAGACGTCAACCTATACCCATCTAATCTGTTATTTATTAGGCATAATAATTATCCACTTCGGGCTCTCTGTATGGGAGCCTAGCTAGGCCCTACGTCCAAGACACCAAGTTTATGACGTATATCCAAGGCATACCCTATTATAGCTAGAGGCATTATATCTATAAAAGTAAAGTTATAAAATAATTTAAGCGTAGGCTTACCTTATAGTGTGTACAAAATTTACATCGTCGAAACTATAGCCGGAAATAAACAGAAACAAACCATCAAAACACGCAGAAAGTCGCCATTACAAGAATACGTAGTGCGCCACGCACTCGAAGACACAAAGAGTTCCAGAAGAAAGATGCACAGTGCGATGAGTTGTTGTTGTAGTACTATTTTAGTCTGATAAACAAAGGACTCAAATATCTCACAAAGCCGAGTTCTATACTTTTCGTTCAGAACATTAAATTTAAAATATGTTGTTTATTGTTTATCCTTGTTGCTACATTCAACAACAAGAAATAGCGTTGACGCTAGCAAATATTTTGCTAAAACACTAAAATCTGTGTAGAAATCTCGTGCCGCGAAGAGCCTTGCTAAAACCCAAATCTAACACGGCACATGGCTCTGCCACAAGTGCTCCTCCCTGCACAGGGAAGGGAAATGACTCACTGGGCAGTCTTTGAAGGCGGGCGGCAGGTCGTTCCATGGGTTAACAAACCGGATTTAAATATTTAGTATTTAAATAATTACGTTAATCACTTGAAAATAAAGGGTACAGTGTATGCAAACATACATTTCGTCGCCCTAGAACCATACTGTTCCAACTCCTTTTCAAAAAAAAATACGGCTAGGTCTATAAACATTTTAAATGAATTAATTATGGCAGAAATTTAAAATGAATGACTGCGGCAGAATTTGTGATAGTACCAGAGTCGATAAAGAAGTTTTCCGGGGAAACTTCTTTATCGACTCTGATAGTTCAAAGAATGACATAAAAACTCGTCAAAAAATAATAATGTGCTCTGTCAAGGCAGTTTTGATTTTTTAATTTTTGATTTTTTTTAAGAACGGAGTTAGAACAGTATGGTTCTAGGGCGACGGATTTTTGCCACTTAAATAAAATAAATTCAATTATAGCAGAACTCGCCAACCATAACGGCGCCGAAGTCCACCGAGGCGCTTCCAGTGGCCAACCAGATATCGATATTACTGCCATTGCGTACGTTTCCGTCCGTAAACAGAACATGACCTTACATTTGTATGAGTTTTATAATAAAGGTCTATCAGAACCCTTATGAAGGGGAACACAATATATTTTTCTTGAAGTCCTCCATGTTATATTTTTGCATCGAATAAAGTGTTTACGTTTTACTCAGACAATCAATCATAATTCAATAATACTCGCGGTTCTGTGAACTCAATATGTTGGAGGCGTAAGGTTGGCTACATGCCCGATCAAAATCATAAAAAATCACCATATAGCCAGGTTCCAATACCAACAAGAAATGTATTTAAACATAGATTTGGAAAACGTCAAAAACTGCCGGAATATTTATATATAGTGTCCTGCAGCTTTATTTTAGATAGTTTAACAGTATACATAAAATGTATGTATATAACTTATTATCAAACTTAATGCAAATGTTCCCGGGTATCAACACATGACTC
The DNA here is from genome assembly GCA_024449915.1 of Sweltsa coloradensis. Classification (NCBI taxonomy): domain Eukaryota; kingdom Metazoa; phylum Arthropoda; class Insecta; order Plecoptera; family Chloroperlidae; genus Sweltsa; species Sweltsa coloradensis. The sequence continues at coordinate 27,887 of JAMZAV010000892.1, read as the reverse complement.
GCTCACTCGTCTAACAACGACTTGGGCGTTTTCCTAGTCTAGTTGGCTAAGGCGCCCTTATACCTGAAATGTGGAAGACGTAGATTCAAACCCCGGTCGGGAAAGATTTTGTAATTTCTGGATTGTATTTGAAAAAATATTAAAAAATATTTTAAAATGCATACAAAACTATGGAAAACATAGCCAGTATAACATACGTGTAAAGAGTGCAAGGTTTACTCAATCTCCAAGCGGAGTTTGGGGATACCTTGAGTGTGCAAGATTCGATACACCGTGGGCACTGCATAAAATTACAGCCTAACAAAATGATTCGAAAATAATGACTTCTTCAAAAATAAAACCATTGTCGTTAAAATGAAACATATGCATTTTTCCTAATTTTTATTTATTATTTCTTGTTGGTTTAAATAGCAACGGACTTTGCTCATTTTGTAAGCAGTTTTCAGTTACCTTGTCAAGGATGTTTGTTTAAAATTTCAGCTCAATTCATTTGGCCGCTCAGCCATATGGAACTGAACAGACAGACATTTTAACTTTTAACATTTCACAGACAAATTAATCACAACGGAAGCTCGTTCGACTTGCGTTGTAGACTACGTTCGCTGCGCTCACTAGTCTGATTATTTTGCTAATTCATCAAGTTTGAGTATAGCTTTACCTTAAGCCAGGGGTGCCCAACGTACGGCCCACCAAGCCATTTGGTCTGGCCCGCACTTTCATACACTGCCCCGCGAAAAAAAATATTTTCTAACAATTTCATGAGGAAAACTCAATAGCTTTAGGCTAAGGCTATAGAGTTTTAATAATGCTTATATAAAAGGAAGAAATTCACACTTACAAACAACATGAAATTGTGTGAGAACTAAGTGCTCATCTCCGTTATGTGACGAGAATAGAACAAGAAACTCGAACATTTTTATTACGGTAAGCAGCAAAGCAAAAAAGGATCAAAATCGGTTACAGGTGTGCTACCACCAACTGCAGTTGACGAAATGCGCAACTCGTTTCCTTACAAATATCAACCCGCTTGAACCTCTGAGTTGGCGTTCAAAGACCCTTTGCAGCCTATTCTCTCAGTTTCATCGACTGACAGTTCTCGTCTGTCAATCAACGTCTAGCAATGCTCTGGTTCCCAGCTCTGCTCGGTGTCCTGATGGTCGGGGGGTCCCTGGGGAGGTCGCTGAGCCAGGGGTCTGACGTCACGGGGCTGGACAAGACCTCGCCAGAGTCGTCTGCTATGAAGTACTACATCACTGGGATCAGGGACGAGGAGGGACACTGGACGGAGGAGGTGAGATCTTACTGATACATTTTTATACATGTGGCTTTCTGATAGGATTACAATTTCGGCCAACATTCCCGCACTTATTTTATTTTAAAATGTTTTACCTTCAACTATTATTATTTATTTTATTGAATTTTACCTGCCCATAGGGCAGGAAGGCTAATGCAGGGCAAGTGTGGCCCTCTGTAGCCTGACACAGTGATTACAGAGTTACAAGTTTAACTAAGTTTGACATGAAAGACGACAAGAGAACATGACATTTTTTAAGTAAGACAAATTGAAAGGCAAAAGGCGGATAAAGGTACTTGAAGCGGGGTAGAGGTCTGAAGGCTCGAGGACGCGAAACGAGGTCGTGAAGTTCATTCCTGCCGCCTGCGTGAAGACGTTGCACGTAAGCCCCTGCAAGGGTGTCGAGTCGAGAGCTGATACCACCGACGCTGGTTTGGGTATACACGTCTTCATTCCGCGTCATCGGAGGAAGCCGCGCGATGCGGCGAAGGATCCTTCGCTTCAGCGAGATGTATTGCTGTAGACATACTCCAAAGACGGGTGTCAGCGCCGGGGCCGCGTATTCAAAGAGGGGACGGATGAAAGTTTGATAAGTGTGCCGTAGAGTACGGAAGCTGCATCCAGAAAGTCGCCCACGAAGCATCACGAGTAAATTTAGTCTCGACCGCGCACGGTTGATGACGTCACGGCAATGAGCACCCCAGTTCAGAATGTCTGTAAAGGTTACTCCAAGATACTTGGGAGACCGACAAGGGTACACCGTAGCGCCCCAACGTGAGATGGACTGACTGAGTGGTCGTTGAGACATTTTCTGCGTTTTGTGCCAGTGGTGAAAAAGGATAAGCTGTGTCTTTAAGGCGTTCGGCAATACACGCCAACGACGCACGCATCCAAGCTTTGAGAGCTTTAATTTGGCGCTGTGGACGGCGGAAGACTTCTCTCGCTGTGCGCCCTTTGCACCAGTAGGCCGTGTCGTCTGCATAGAGGGCTAAGGCAAGGTGTCGGGACAAGGGGCAAGGAATATCGTGGCAGTAGATCATGTAGAGAAGAGGGGCCAGGGCTTAGTAGCAGTAGTTTTTTATTTCAATTAATCTGTTACTCATCGTCTTGACCAGATTTTTTTGCTACGGTATAACAACTCTCAAATGTGTCGAAAAGTACCAATTTCACAATATAATTCTTCCTCATCAACTTACAGGTTAAAGTGGAACACGGTGACGAGGACTGGCTTGTTCAGGTCAACCATTTTGACCTTGAAGAGGGTCTAGGGCATCCCAAGGTCAAGATTACAACTACGTTCACAGGTAAGTCGATGACAGTATTCACATTTTTGTTGGTGTTATTAATAACACATATAGTAATTTGCGGTGTATATATATAGCATTATGAAAGGTGTCTCCATAAGCTGGAAGTGAACAATCAAAGATTGGTCTATATCATCATCATCTGTTGCCACGTCCAACTCTGCGTTGGGTCGGCATTGAAGACATGCCTCTCCATCTTCTTCTGTCCTGCCACCACTCCTCTTCTTCCACCACATTTCAGTCTCCTCCTCGCTGTTCTACATCTTTTCTCACACTATTCGCCATTGTTGTCGTGGTCTGCCCCTTGGTCTCCTACCTGGAATTTCAATTCCATCATCCTTCTCGGTAATCTCGCTCTTTCCATCCTTTTGACATGTCCGAACCACTTTAATCTTCTCTCTCCAATTCGCTCCATTAAATTCCTCACGCCTACTTGATCTCGGATATCCTCATTCCGTATTCGGTCCCATCTAGTCTTACCTACAATGCTTCTCAAAAACTTCATATCTACCGCCTGCACAAGGCTCTCATCCACTGTTGTCTTATTTCAAGTCTCTGCTGCATATGTCAGTATTGGAATAAAGTAGGTCTGGTAGATGGTAACCTTGCACTTCTTTGGTTCATCTCTGTTCCATATGAGATCTCGGACAGATTGAAATAAACCAATAGCTTGCTGTGTCCTTTTTGTTGTATCTGGTTGAATCTTTTCACCGCATGCTACTATATTCTCCACATACTTAAAATTCTCCACTTGCTTTAAAATCTGTCCTAGTAGAATTCTGACATTCTTCGCTTTATCTCGTGTCATCAGCATTGTTTCACTCTTGCCACTTCCAAACACCAGACCATATTCTCCTGCCACCACACTCCACACATCAACTTGAGATTACACCTCCTTTTCATCCTCTCCCCACACCAAAAGATCGTCTGCAAATAACATTATACCATAAAAATTAAAAATACAAGATTTTGAATTGTGTTGTTGCAGCCAAATCCAAAAAAACAAATCCTGCAGAGTCTGGTGACGAAGACGAGGACTCCATTAAGCTGTTTCCTCGCTCTGGCAAAGACTGGTTCGAAGCCAGGAAAGCTTGCGTTGATTGGGGTGGACATCTGGCGATACCTGACTCCGAGGAGAAGATGAAGAAGATGACACAGATGTTGAAGTCTCCAACGAAGAATCCAGAAGTGTTGGGAGCCTTCTTGGGTTTCAACTACAATAACGAGGAAAAAGCATTAGTGACTATCTTTGGTAGGATGCCATAGGCATATACATACCTCTGTTTCTAGTACAAAATAATGTCGGTTTTCATTGGGCGTTGTCGCTCCAGATATCTAGTTTTATACATGAAATCCTCTAACTGGAGCGACCCGGAACAGACCAGTGAAAAAAGTGATAAATGTATTTCATTGAGATTATTTTTAAAACTGCTTTATAATCACTTGTCGCTATGGTCAGTTCACATAAAGTCGTAGTCGTAGTCGTAGTCCTAGTCCTAGTCGTAAGAAGCAGATGAAACATATGAAACACATGTTATTGTTCACACACGGTCACAAGGTTTAGTTTTATGGTTTAGTCGCAGTCGTTGTCATAACAAAGCTGAAAATGTTCATCTTTCTTATGACTAAACAACAAATTCTTACGACTAGCGAATCAGAGATCGAAACATCACTTGCAACAAAGCAAACAACAAAACAACAAACCATGTGAACCATGAATCGGAATTGAATTTAACGTCCATACTTATACTCAGTCGCAAAATAAGATTTCCGGTAAGGGACTTTTTGTAGTCTTCGAACACCTTCAATTTTTTTATTCCTTTATGGTCGAGATTAAAATCGTTTAAGATAAAATTCTGTTTGCAGGTGAGCCTGTTTTCGGCTCCAACGCCAAGTGGTCTCCTAACGTAACGGCCCAGCCGGCTGCCACCAAAGACGGGAACGTCGAGCATGAAGACTGCGGCTATATCAGTCCTGATGGAGATGGAGGCGTCACCGTCGTCCCTTGTAGGTCCGCCCTTCCGTACTTCTGCGAGAGGAGTCCTGACGACTTGATGTCCGACGAGCCGTACAAGGAGCATTCCGCCGAGGAGGAGTATTCGGAAGAAGACGAAGACAATGATGACGTCACTCTGCAGTTGTTCGACAACAAGGACAACGACTGGTTCGACGCGCTCGAGGCGTGCGAAGACTGGGGAGGAGCACTCGCTATACCAAACAGCAGGAGGAAGGTGGAGGCAATGATGTTGCAGATGAAGTTTGCGAAGGTTGATGCTGCGTTTTTAGGATTTGGCGATCAAGCTGAGGAGGGGAATTTCGTCACTATTTCTGGTGAGCATCCATCTGAATGACATTCTTTCCTATTATTATAAGTTTATTTTGAATCTATGTATTCGCGACACATTGTGCTCATGTCTAGAGTTTGCTTCTGCAATACAGCTGGTTGCTTTTCTAGATTGTAATATGAGAATTGTGTGCTGTACATACTCAACATGTGTACTGAGTTAATCAAATTTCCGAAAGAACCTCTATCAGTTCGTTTCAATTACATCGTGTAATTTATCTTGGTTAATTTACTATCAACAACACGTTGTAAAATTCTGTATTTTCGAGCCGACAAGTCATTTTGTTAAGTTAGAACAAAACAGAAGTATGAGTACTGGATGCTCCATGGGCTGTTGTGTCATGTCGATGATGAGGCACTGCTCAACGTTTCGCCACCATTGTTGGTAATATCTTCAGGACTAATGACTTCTGACTGATCAGTCTCGAAGAAGCCACCAACATGTGTGGCGAAACGTAGAGCAGTGCCTTATCATCAACACGACGCAACAGACCAAGGATCATCGGTTAGTGAAACTCTTCAATATCTCAACAGAGAAATCTCTTGTGTTGTTTACCAAGTTCCGTCTCTCTCCCCGCTTCAGGCGCCCCAATGTTTACCTCGGAGACCTGGTCTCCGACCTGGACCGAAGACGACGACCAGCAGGTGTTCAGCGAGAGTCACGACTGCGGCTCCATCCAGGCTGGCGGTGGCCTCGACGACGCCCCCTGCAAGAACCGCATGCCGTACTTCTGCGAGAAGTCCGCGTCCGGAGCACCAGCACGCGCAGAAGAAAGTGTTGACGAGGAACCCAGTGCGCAGTTATCATCCAGTGAAGAGGCGGAGCAGTACGCCGCTGATAACCTACCAGACACTAATGAAGAGACTACTGTCTCCCCTTACCAAGAAATGTTAGAGTTCCCGTGGTAGAAAATGGTCAACCATAAAAACAGCAATTCCTTATATTCCTTCGAACAGGCGAACATTCAATTCCCTTATATTACTTATTGTAAATACCAGCCTGTTATTACAAAAACATGACCATTCTAAACCAAAATACCAATATAAAATGGTAATTTTAAAAAAAATTCTAAGCTTGACTTAGACCGGTACAATTACTAATGCAATTGAGGAAACCAATATTGTCTGCTCTATATCAATGAATTTAAAGAATTGTTACACAGTTTACAATGTATTTTGCAATTTAATACTTCCTTGTTTCTCAACAAAAGTTTTTGATTTTATTTTTGAAGTTTCAAACAACATTTTGTGAAAAAACTTTAAATAATATGAAGCGCATGTTGTTGTGAGATACATAATGATGGATTTGGAGCCCATTGAACAACCTAAAATCCGCTCGGAGATTTAGTATACCTTGGTTGGGCCCTAGCGGCAACTAGTTAAAACGCTAGTTACTATTCTTAGTCCATGGTTAAACCTCCGAGGCAGGACCAGAGAGTTGGCTGCTGTGTGCTGCTACCTGGCGTCAACGTGCGCAACTCCTAGGCGTCGCGACGGCAGTGGAGGGGAGTGCAGAGAGCTGGCTGCTGTGTGCTGCCACCTGGCGTCAATGTGCGCAACTCCTAGGCGTCGCGACGGCAGTGGAGGGGAGTGCAGAGAGCTGGCTGCTGTGTGCTGCCACCTAGCGTCAATGTGCGCAACTCCTAGGCGTCGCGACGTCGTGGAGGGGGGTGCAGCGGAGAGAGCAGCCCGCGCGAGCCAGTCGAATGGCTTGCTGATGCCGGGCGGGTGCGTGAGTGAGGCCTCAGACGCGATATCCTCGAACTATGGCTGTACGCGAATAACCATATCACAACAACACTAGCTGGCGAATATCGATGAAAAGTTTTATTTCATGTAGAGCAATAGTTGCTGTAGTAGTTTGTAGCTCATCTCAAGTGGAATTGTTAATTTTAAAGTGAGATACTTCAACGTTGTTCAAGAAGAAGTTGTTCTTATGGAATAATTAACATGGAAGATGCATGAAGATCGGTATAGACAGTTGTAGGTAGATTCGTATAAAATGCAACAAGAACCAGTGAACGTTGGGGCCGCGGGGGCCGAGGGGCAACTGGGGGGAACGGGGGCAACGGGGACCGCGAGTGGCACCAAAACAACGGTCAACGGGGGCCGTTTTGATTTCGATGACGGGGGGACGTATTGCGGTGGTTGGGACGACGGCAAGGCCCACGGACATGGGGTCTGCACGGGCCCCAAGGGTCAGGGGGCCTACTCGGGGTCGTGGCACTACGGGTTCGAGGTCTCTGGAATATACACCTGGCCCAGGTAAGAAATACTCCATTCTCGTGTGTGATGTGTTGCTGTAATGAGTCGAGTTTCGCAACGAAGCTTACTGTGACGAACCGCTGCCAAACGGTTTCAAAATCATCCCTGTGGCATTTCAAATAAATCAAGCAATCGACGTTGAGGTAGGCAGAGGCAGAGTGATCCTTATTATTGGCAGACACTAAATGACACCAATTTTCGGGCCTATTTTCGGTCATCAAGGGATCCACCATGGAAAGCAGCCAATTTTCTCTCTTTCTTTATTCCTTTTAGACAAATCCTAAACATTTTTAGTCGACTCGCTCTGGAGCTCTGGCCAAGCAACTTATCTGACCAGAGGACTTGTATTTTTACTCGACTGACTCGCCAAATAGTGGGAGTAATGAGTACAGCCGACTCTGGTTTTGCCTTGTTGTGAAGTTACTAATCTGACAATTGCTTATATGACTTCGACTCATTAATTTTAAAACATAAAACTGAATTGATTATTAAAATGTATTTTCGAAAAGAGATTGCCTTGAATTTGTGTCTACATGGACTTCTGAAAACGTGTAACAAAACCAAATACATCACCAGTTTTAACACTGCTACAGTTACACCGATCGAATGTAATAAAAATTAACACATTTCTCAATTTCATGTAGTTGTGTAATTGTGTAATTGATATTATGGAAATCAATCCAGAAATGAAAAATCTACCTCAGCGGGGTATCGAGCCCCGGTCTCCCCAATGCCGGTCGGGTGCTTTAACATCTCGGTGACTTAGGGGTAACCGGCAATTGGGAGACCGGGGTTCGATACCCCGCTGAGATGGATTCTTTAATTTCTGGGTTGATTTCCATAAAATGAACACACATTCTTCTAATTTACCATAAGATATATCTAAGTTCGCACTTGCCTGATTTAAAAAAGAACGGTTCGCATAACTGTACTCAGCAGTTACATAAAGATAGTCATGTATAAAATAATTCGAAATCAGATCAAAAATGTTTATATGTTTATAATAGCTCGTGTCGGTCCCTTATTGATTGTAAAGGTAGGATTGTATAATATACAGCGAGGGTTATCTGCTATATATTTTAAACATAATGATGTTTCGTGCCAACACATTGACATTTAAAAACATACCTTTTTAAATAATATACATTCTTTAATAACACATTTGTTTTCTAATACTTTGAGGGAATCGGCAAAATAACACTAGTTTTTGCAAATAACCTTAAAATATAGGACAAATTTGAAGCCCAAATATTGAACTCAATTTAATTAAAGGCTAAAGACCCACCAATATAGAGTTGCAGCACATCAATAGTTTGCTTCTTTCGTTTCAATTGTGCGGTTATTTTTAGCGTAAGCTAGGACGAGGCGTTGATAAACGTCGTATACCCTGACTTTTATAGTTGCATTCCACGCTCTAGTTTGCTCTCTGAGGCACGTCTGAGTGAGAGCTTAGCTAAACATCCCTGTAAACACATACCATAGCACGAGCTAGCACACATTCTCGGCCCGTGCAAACAATCATAGAACATGCACACTGTAAGACCCCTTCCGTACACATTTACATGCTCATTTGCATATGTGCTACTTAAATAATTAAATCATAAATAAATAAATTCGTATTAAGAGTCAACCCATTCAGTCACAGAGCTGAGTTTCAGTAGGTGACATTAAATTTAAAGCCAACCTAGCCAACCCTGTAGGCGCCGACACCAACGACGAGCGAACAATGACCAACTAGAGACTGGCACCAGAATCTAGAAGGCTGATTCGGAACAACCCTAGAATTTATTATGTTCCTCGTTGCTAGAAGGGTTCCAAAAGTCACCGTTTAAATATTCCTAGGTCAATAACAGTGATAGACTTAAGTCCAAATCAGAAGTTATAAACTTCGAATTGAATCGTACCCTGGACCTTCTGTATTGGAAGCAGATACGCTAACAACAAGACCAACAAGCTTTTGGTTGGATCTTTATGGATCTGGATCTTTATAACAAAATGAAGATTTACTCACAATTAACCGTAAGAAAATCTCGTTGGGTCAACTTTATCAACGTAGCTGCACTTTCCTTGCTACTTTGTGTTCTCAACTCAATCTAATGTACACCCCCCATCATAAGTAAATCAAGGGCTGGGTGTAGCACACGTAGGCTACAGCATTGACCCCTTGAGTTACTTATGGTCGATGGTGTAAGACTGTTAATGTACAACCCCATCATAAGTAAATCAAGGGCTGGGTGTAGCACACGTAGCCTACAACATTGACCCCTTGAGTTACTTATATGGTGTACAAGACTGTAAACTTACAAACTAGATGTAAAGATTGATAATCGTATTTATTTAGGCTGGGAAAGGAAAGTGATTATAAATTGAAACTAAGGTAAATTGAAAAGGTAAATTGATTGTTAAATTGAAATTATTTGGACGTACACTGTTCTTAAAATAAATATTTTATTGTAATATTTCGACACAAAGTCTAGTGTCTTTATCAAACTGGGTTGAACAAAGTATTGTTAAAACATTGCTTTGTTCAACCCAGTTTGATAAAGACACTAGACTTTGTGTCGAAATAGTACAATAAAATATTTATTTTAAGAACAGTGTACGTCCAAATAATTTTAATTTAACAAAAGGAAAGTGACGTCGATAAGCAGCAACAATCAGTCTCAGCAGCAATATTAGATTGACACACGTTTAGTGTTACTGTTAGGGATTGAAGCTTGGTGTCCAACTCTTGGTCTGTCGGGTACAGTTATTCGCTAGGTTAGGCTTGTTTGTTGTGCGTTTAGTTGAATTGAGATCGTTTCTTGCGATCGTAATAATTCATGCCTACACAGTCTGACTCTCAAATATACATGCGGTGTCTTCCTTCTTCAGTTTCGCTGGCCTCCCTTTAGAGCCTAGTTGACTCGACTTTGTTGTATGAAGAGCTCGCTGCAAATAGACTCTGTGGTCGCAACGTCAGTGGAAGACCCACTGGCGCAATTGCCTAGAGCACCGCTTGTACTTAGAAAGACGTGCCCTGGGTTCGAACCCCAGACAAATGGAATTTGCTACTAAGTAAGGGGTCCTTTATTCAGAGATTTTGATTAATTTTGAAAACTGGTCCTATGCAGTTTACTAAAGTGATTGCAAATTGCCAAATACTTTAAGGTGCCAACTTTAATTAACATTTACACAATATGAACAAAATTAAATCATGATTCAGGCAAACAGATATTTGACAAACAGAATCAAACAACAAAAGAGATGCAGACAAAATTCCATCCACTACTTCACCTTGAAGTTCTTTGTAGGATTCCTTGTGTTAATCATAATTTTAACACCACCGAAGATCCTCTATTCTTGACAGTGCGAAAGTAAACAATCCATAAACCAGTTCTACATACATTAGACGAGTGTTACCCTGTTAAATGTTAGTAATGGTTGGATGTTGTTGTGATTGATGGTTGTTCAGTTGATTGTGACACTAATAACTTGAATAAAGAATTAAATAAATCCCTTAATAACGACCACTTGCCGATGATGGTTTCTATCCACCATCACTGAGAACATGCTATTCTTGTCGAGCAGTCTGCAATGTCTTTGATGTGTGGGTCAGGTCGACCGTAGCAAGTGTGCACCGTAACAGATGGTAATATGAGCCTGTCTACACAGCATTACTGTCCCCACTCTCATTCGGGAACTAGTTTAGTACATGTGCGTAAACTCAGGCTCTTTGGCGTAGGGTGAAATAACGAGCGGTATTCGACAGTTATTCTGAAAACACAGTAAAGCTCCACCCTACGTGATGTCATTTCCTAAATAATGCCGGTACTGACTTTGTCCTAAAACCATTAAATCGTGCTTTATTTTTAGTGTTAATGCTTCTGAGTAGAGCTGAATGACACCATCGTTGCTAGCGGCTCGATGAGAATGTTGCATAGACCCCTAAGAGCAAAACTAAATGTCTACTAGCGCAAATTTTCATGTTGTTAAGATAGATAAACATTATAATTAAAGAAATTTATTATTTGAACTGATTTTGGCCATTTGACGTTCGGAATGAATTTTCCTGAACACATCCCGAATCATCATAGATAAAGGTTGTGATAAAAATAGTTTTTTTTTTAGAAAATGACACATTCAAAAGAAGTGGTAGTTACTTTTCTAATGCATTTCGGATGATGTATTTCTAGAGTACGTTGTAAACTGTTCCATGGCGTCATGTTTTATGAATAGTATAGAGGAACATAGCCTATATTAGAAGAGCGACATTAATTTTCTAATGAATTAGGAACAAACTGAGAAAACTGTTCTGTATATTTGGCAGTAGTGCAAAGTTCGTTCACATAATGTAATAAATTTAATTAAAACGAATCCACAAACCGCCAGCGATAAGATTAGTAAAGTAGATTTTTCTCACATTCGAAGCTGTTATATCGGTAGTTTCAAGTAAAAGTTTCAACTCTGATTCCAATGAAAAGACAGGGCTCGATTGTTTTCAACTTCTCTGGACCTACATCCGACCCCCCCCCCCCACGCCACCCGCGGAACCGCTCCAACGCCAGTTCTACGTCACACACCCACACAAACACAATATGAGTTTCCGGCGATTGTAACTAACTTGTAAGAATCGTAACACTTTCAAACTTTGTCGTCTCATAGATGTGACAACTGGTCACATAGGGCTAAACGCGAGACGAGTGACGAGTGAGAAAACTTATAATCAAATAACCGTTCAAAACACTTTTCAATAATTAAATTGAACCAATATTTTATAGAAACGGAATTTATTTTACTGCCAGCGCCAATGTCAGAGCAAACGACGAGATTATATTTTGCTTGGAACTCTTGAATCTAAACACAACTGTGTTTTAACTTTACCAGAGTCGATAAAGAAGTTTCACCATTAGGGAGAAACTTCTTTATCGACTCTGCCTATACTATTTCAACATTTTTGTTTTAACCCTTTACAATTAAATTATTTTGTTTATTATTTAGAAGGCGGTGGAACTGTTTACTATATTGAAGTCCATTTAAGACTTAAAATATTGTCAAAAATATAAAGTTATCAAAAAATGGAAAAAAGGATTTTTCTCCATTTTAATGAAAGTAAAGGGTGTCGTGTTGAAAATTATTCAAAGTCTAGGTCCAGGTCCAGGTCTAGGTCCAAATTCAAGTCACGTCTAACAACGTAGTTAGGTACTGATTATCTGTCGATGGCGTGTAAAGTACTGTCTGAAAAGTCTAAGTCTAGGTCCATCTTGGTCCAAGTCGACAATTAGATCGAGCAATCGAAAGTGTACACTCGTTTTAGGTCCGATTCAAAATGGCCGTCCGCGACAATGAGAGAAACAACAAATGAATGAATTGTTAAATAAAGATAAACATTTGACTTCTGTTTGTTTTATCGCGTATTTAATTGGTTTTACTAGATGTACAAATACTTTAATAAACAAATACTTTACAAAGGACTATCGTATGCACACCTACCTAACTTTAGGTAGTGTTGACTTTGCCCGGCAGGCAGCTCTACTGTAGGCTAGTATAGCACTTAAACATTGAGTTGGACTTGGACCTACACCTGGACTTGGACCATAATTCAGACACACCTAAGTAATAAGGTGCAGAAAACACCTATGACAGCCGACATACGAGTCGAAGGAAGAAGCTGGATCATTTTGTAGATCTACCGATTGTCCTTATAACTTGTAAGGGCTTTGGTTGCACCAGTATATGTCGTGTGACTCTTAGAATGTGATGTTGGAGCAATCAGAGCACTTTATTAGTAACGTACTAACATTAAATATTTATCTGATCGCGCCATGTACATAATGTCATTTGTTAATAAACTCCCAAAGCTTAAAATCTTTTAGGTGACAATAATAATTGAAGGTCTTAATTTCATCCAGATTGCGTGTGAAAATTCGCTGTACCGGCGATCAACAAGTAATCACAGTTAATGAAAATTGCGGCCAGGATAGCACGTGGTTGCTATATGTTGACTAGTTGGAGGAACTATCGGTAGTAAAGAAAGTCTAATCTGTTAAATTAGAACAAATTTAACATTTTAAATAAATAAGGTAAGTAAAGTATTCGTATCAAGTGTCTATAGTATCTGCTTCCAATGCAGAAGGTCCAAAGTTCGATTCCCGCTCAAGTCAGAAGTTTTTTAATTCTTGATTTGGACTTAAGTCCATCAGTTCTTGTCTAAGGAGTTTGTAAACGGTGACTTTGGAGCCGTCCTAGCAACGAAGCACATAATAAATTTCAGAGTTTTTTCTGAATCTCCCCTTGTTGATTTGGCGTTGATTCGCGGGTGTTCGCACTGTCCATCCCACTGATGCTCTATTTCCTATTAAAAAAATATCGATCTTTGGTTGGTTATCGCCCCACTCGCGATTGCGTCGGAGCTGCAGGGTTGGTTTGGTCGCTTTGAATTAAAGTCCCCCACTGAAAATCAGTTATATAACGGAGTGGGTAGACTCTAAATAAAAATTTATTTATTTTTTTATTTATTTATATCTACTCAGTCACGTAACTGATTTTCAGTCGGGGACATTTAACTTATAACCGACCAAGCCAACCCTGTAGGCGCCGACACCATCGACGAACGAACAATCACCAACTAGACACCAGCATATTTAAGTAGGAAACACCGATCAATCAAGATGGACACGATTCCAAAAAGGCTGGTCCGAGCTCATCAAAACTATTACTGAGATGGAGTTTACTCCCGGCCGGACCTCAAAGCCTCCAACCCTCGTCACAATAACAATTACACCGACTCGTTTGTGACTAAAATAAGGTATCAGGTCACAGTTCTAATTGGATGGACGTTGATAGCACGCCTGTTGGAAATCAGGTCAATTATATCAGCGAAGCCCAAGCACCACCGCGCATTGTGGCCCTATATTTAGCCAGTTCAAACCTTGAGCGGGACATTTTTTCGGCGACTCTAAATAAACACCGTGCCAACGTTGATGCTTAAAGACTGTAGAAACAATATTGTGTAGTGTCATGGCGGTCGGTAGATCGGTGGATATAGCGACCGGACCGGAATAATGGCGTCGCGTCTAGTGTCCATTTTAATGCGACGGTAGGAAATAAAATGGCCGAACAACAAACATCTCGCCGATGTTAAAACGAGGGAACGGAAATAGATTTAAAAGTGTTCGGTTTTCAGGGTCTTGTTGGATCAACGAGAGAGTAGAATGTTTCAGATCGGATTTAAACAGCGGTCATTATAAATGTTATCACTTTGAAGCAAGACGCGCAACAAGCTTTGGTTAAATAAAAAAAAAAAAAAGTCCCCCACTGAAAATCAGTTATATAACAGAGTGGGTAGACTCTAAATAAAATTTTTTTTTTATATTTATAATTATACAGACAAATTTAGAAAAATTTTGACATAAAGTATAACGTTAAACTTTTTAATAAATCTATGGAAACCATTGGATGGATTGAGAAAAGTGAGGGCAATGATTATCAGTTGACACTTTGAGTAATCACAGGCTAAACTGATTCTATGAAGGACACATCGACAGAGGCAGTTCATGCATAGAGCGCGCGACATGGGAGGTCACGGAACGAACATCTTATACCGGCAATCCTGAATGAAAGTTTTTCCATGGTTTTTTGGCAGTTTTTGAGAGTTCACTACAGCGATCCAGTTTCAATGGTGTTTGTTGGTACCTCTGGACATTACCCTGTTACCTAGCCTAGTCATTTACCTGAAGAGGGTCACACCGGTATGTACCCTACAACGATTATCCTACGAGACAGTCTTCTCTGAATGACACAAGCGTGCCGATCATAGTATCTAGTGAAGTGGGATTGATGGCGGCCGGTAGGAAAAGCTTTGCGGATACCCTGATGGTATGTTTCTTTCGTTTTTTATTTTTTTTATTTTTTCGTTTCCTTTTTTCGTTTTTTCTTTCGTTTTTTTTCCCACCACTTTTCTATATTTGATTTGTTCATTTTAATATCCTTTTTATTTGTTACCAAAATTGTTGTGTTTTATTGCATTGTTGTTGTAATTTTTCTATTTCAAATATTTACTTAAATGTAGTTCATTGTTGTGTCTGCATCTATGAAATTAGATTTATTTAGTTGTCCACCTTTGTAAATCAGTTTCTATAACTAAATAGGATAGACGTTAAATAAATAATAAATAAATAAATAAGAGACGGGATATGAATACGGTAGTAAACCAAATAGCGTGAGATCGTTCACACACAAACCATCGAACTTATAGAACGTGACCGTGTTAGGTGTTGTCACAGGAATCAGTCAGGTTTATTCATATTAGACACGGAGATCTTGTACAGGTTGGTTATCTGTTACGGTCACCACCTCCATCTTGTTGATATTTTGTAATTGTCTACCTTGGCTCTATTGTCTTTGCTTGTTCTAATATGTTTTTGATATCATGGTTTTTGTTTGTATTAACACGGAAATAGCTTTTGATTTCTGAAACGTTGTTGTTTTGTATAATAAAAAAAGTATGTGACTAAAGTGTTAATTTAAAACAATACTAATTAGTTCGTGTACTGTCCTGCAGCAATCTAGAACGTTCAGCGTCCATACAAGTAATATGGTTGCACCTTTCCCTAATGGTAAGCTAGAGGATAGTGCATTAACAATACTGTGAACAAACTGTTATAATAGAATACTAGTAGAATACTAATACAATTGAATACCAAATTAAAAAATACTACAGTAAAAGCAGGTGGAACAATGTGAACTGTTACATTATCAATCATCATAACGAATTGTTTATGGGAAAGCATAACAATTATTTTGAGTTAAAATCGTAAAAGTATATATTACATTTGGTTATACAGGCATATTATGCAAATCGTTACGTATGTAAATTGGTACTTTACCTAGAAAATGTAATTAAATGGCTGCGTGTCACGAGTTAATTATTTATCTTCATTACAAATCAGAATAACGTGAATTCCTTAGCCTGATGCAAATATGTAGTCTGATTAAATCCTGTTAGCTCTAAAGCATCGCTATACGATGCCGACTAATATTGTAAATTTATTTGTTTTGCTGAACTCCGGTCTGTAAAGTGTTTGTTTGAGTTGCGCTTGATTTGCCACCAGAGCTGCGCATTTACAATATCGACGCCACCAAGTATGTATGATACGCTTGATTTGTCACCAGAGCTGCGCATTTACAATATCGACGCCACCAAGTATGCATGGTACGCTTGATTTGTCACCAGAGCTGCGCATTTACAATATCGATGCCACCAAGTATGTATGATACGCTTGATTCGAGCCTAATTGGAACGACAGAAACCAACGTCCAATGGGACATTTGACCGACAGTGTTGGCTCGAGCGTTAAGCGCGCGACTCTGATTCAGGAGGTCTCGGGTTCAAATCCCGTCGAGACCGGCAATCCTGACTGAAGGTTTTTTCCGAGGTTTTCCTCAGTCGTTAATGCAAATGCAAGGGATTGAGTCCTCTTAAACAGCCCTCGGACATCCCTTCACAATTGTCCTATCCACAACACACATACCTAGTAATACACCTGAAGAGGGGCATGAACTGCACACTGGGCAGGCTTCCCACGAGCTGACCATGTTGTATAATCAACTCAATAATGTTTTACCTTGGTTTCATAGTAGGCAACTATGACGCTGGTATATGATGGTATATCGACAGAAATTAAAAAGTGCCTCGACCGGGGATTGAACCCAGGACCTCTGCTGTCCTGGCGGAGCTCTTACCAACTGAGCTATGGAGACAACAAATCAACGTCTGTCTACTTGTTGACTTGATAAATGTCTGTCTTTAATACCATCATAGCTCAATAATGGCTTCTATAATTCAAAGAGCGTGTTGGTCTCGTGACCTTAGTTAGCTTCAGTAGCGTGAGCAACACTTGAGTGAACGGTGGAGCTATTTTCTCATACAGTATGCACTACATTGAATCGTTGCATGTGTGATCTTTTCAATGGCGCCTGAATATTACGAGGAGACCAATTTAAAATTAGGTTTCGTTTTAATGATTGGTAGAACCGTAAAAGTGAAATCCTCAGAAGTTATTTTAGAAATAGCCTATTATCAAAATTGACTAAAATAACGTTTTTATTTAATTTTTTAAAGCTTCTTCAGGTGGTTAAAATTAAAACATAATAAAACTTACACTTATGATTTTAATTTTGATAAGAATAAGATATAATACTTTCTCTGGATTCGTTGAAAAACCGTCTTCCCATTTTTATTTGGTATTTGAGGGGAATCCATAGACCTAAATATGATTTCTAAATAATGCAGTAAAGACATTGAATTAGTTTGTGTAGAAACAATTTACAAGAAACAGCTGCTCAAAATTCAATTTTGAACTAGATGGATTGATTCAGACAATTTAAATATAATTGTTGATTCTAAATGGTTATATCCCGTCAAAATTTTTGCAAAAAGATAATCTGCTCTTTTATCAAGTCCCTCATTGATTCTACTAACTTTTCCCAGACGTCCTTAATGCATTCTTTAGAAATCATATTTAGGTCTAGGGATTCCCCTAAAAGAACTGGAAAGGTTGCCCACGAATAGTGGTGTTGCTCTGTTTGCTGTTGCTTTGCTTTGAGGTTCAGTTTTTTCCATAAATAAGTGGTGAAATAACTTTGTATATGTACATCAAAATTTATTCTATTACCCTATCTATTTTCAACATATTTTAAACCGTAGATAACACACACACCCATCCTTCTGTTACAAAACTAATTATTCATTTATCAAATTCCTACGGGACTAAAATATTCCCATTGTGCTGTGTCATTTTCATTGCATTATAAATTGGATACGTTTAAGCCTTGATCGGCTTAAAAATGTATTGCACATGCAATTCAACGAGAGGACATCAAACAGTTAATAATTCATGGCTGATGTCGAGGACTTGGTTCAATTGAACTAATCGATCTATTGATTTCTAGACAATTTAGATTCCGCTACAATTCATTGCAGCGAGTCCCGACTGTATTCATTAAAAGTTATATAGTGTTATGCATTCAGTGTACGATTTAAAAAAAAACATTATTTACATAATATTATTGTCACCATAATCGTAAAACTTTGGTTTGTCATTTTAAGGATTTCTCTTTTAGCCTTAGACTGTTAACAACATTGTGAGTTATTTGTGTTATGAGTTCCACTGTTGATCCATCGCCAATATTAACATTCCGTGATATTTAAAATTATGTTACGTATCCATGCGTGGCTCTACAATCCCCCCACTTTCCACAACTCCCCCCCCCCCCCCCCCCCCCCCCCTCCCGTGATGATCAGAATACCTCCACAGAGAGGCGGAATCCAGGTAATTCCTGTTTATCTCTCCCCGCGACTCCTCGGGATGAGATGAGGGAAGATTATCCCCGGCTTAGACGGACCGGTCTGGTCTGGATGACCGAGGATGACCGAGGATGACCGAGGCTGCTCGAGGCCGCCCGTGTTTACTCCTAGCAGCCGCTCAGCTGTCTTGGTATTGATTTGACCCCGGGTCATGCGAGGCGCAACAGTTAGCTTCAGGTCCCCGCGTGCACGGCGGGACCCAGACCCAGTCCCAGAACCAGGGAGGCTGGTGTAGCCCCAGACCCAGTCCCAGGACCAGTCCAAGTCCCAGTCCCAGGGAGGCTGGCGTGGACCCCAGTCCCAGTCCCAGGGAGGCTGGCGTGGCCCAAGTCCCAGTCCCAGGGAGGCTGGCGTGGACCCAGACCCAGTCCCAGGACCAGGGAGGCTGGCGTGGCCCCAGTAGGACATGTCCACAACAACAATGTCAATATTTAAATAATAAAATAATGTTATATCTCTCTCGGATAAAATAATGTGGTTGATTTCCTAACATTCTTCTTTGCTAATAATAGCTGAAGCCTGAAGATATAGTCAATCATAAGCTGTTTGTATTGAAACAACTCTAGATTCTAGGACGTGTGGTTAGTTGAACTAATGCTGTCGGCTGTTGTTGACTCTTGTCGAGGTTAAAGCTCAGACACAACCAATCTAAGCCACGTGCTATGAATAAAATAACGCTCAAGACAAACGGAATGCTGTATCTGGTGTTCATAACAGAGTACTACCATTAACACAAATATGTGGCCAAAAATGTAATAATGTACATAAAAAGGCACATTTTTCGATTTGGTTAGTCGGGAAACCCTGCCGTAGGTGGTTGTCAATATTTAATACAATTCAGAAGTAAAATCCATCCCGATTGGGGTTCGAACCCAGGTCTCCCACATTCCATGGTAGGAGCCTTAGCCAACTAGACCACCGAGACGATAACTATTTAACTTCTGAATTGTAGTTGCATTATAGATCTGAATGTATGGATGAAATTCAGATCTATAATGCAACTTCAATTATTCAGAAGTTCAATAGTTACCGTCTCGTTGGCTAAGGCGCTTATACCTGGAATTTGGGAGGCTCGGGTTCGAACCCCGATCGGGATGGATTTTTAAACTTCTGTACTAAATATTTAGGCATATTTATTTACTCTTTTATACCCACCGTATAGGGGTGCAATGTAGAAATAGTAAGAATGCTGGTATACGTCAATAGCTGCATACAGAAATTACCTATTATGTTCGCTCTTCCACCTAACTAATTATATTACTGTGACACATCATAATGCTTATTGAAGTAGACAACCAGCTTGAGGCTAGCACAGGAATCGCGAGATCTCAAGTAGGGAGCGAAGCTTAATCAACAGGTCGTTGATGGGTGTAAAAATAAAATACTTCGCCCAACATTGAGCTTTTTGGTGGAGGTAGCGGGTTAGATTCCCATTTAAAATGTTCTCAGTTTGTTCTTGCATTCATTGGATTCCAAGTTCTAGTTTTTAGTTAAGTTTTTATTGAACTATTTAAATATATACTATATTGTACTCGTGGAACAAGAGTCCTGTTAACTATGTATAATAAATAAATAAGTTATGGTGGAGGTGCCGGGTTCGATTCACATTTAAAACGTTCTTAGCTTGCTCTTGCATTCATTGGATTTTAGGAGTTATTTATAAATGAGTTAAGTTTTTACTACTTGTTACTAGTTAAGTTTTTGTTAAACTATTTAAATATATTATTTATACTCGTAAGACATGATCCAGTTGACAATCTATAATAAATAAATAAGTTATGGTGGAGGTGCCGGGTAAGATTCACATTGAAAATGTTCTTAGCTTGTTCTTGCATTCATTGGATTTAAGGAGTTATTGTTTTTAGTTAAGTTTTTGTTAAACTATTTAAATATATTATATTATACTCGTAAGACATGATCCAGTTGATAATGTATAATAAATAAATAAGTTATGGTGGAGGTGCCGGGTAACGAATTTTCAAACTTTCTTGGGTCTAGTCACTCCGCCCTCACCTCCAAGATCACCAACAGCATTGAATGCAAATTAAAAACGTATATAACGTCATGTTCGGTTTTTATCGTGACGTTACTCACGCACAGACGGACGGACGAAGTGTTGGTAATATATCCCTTAAAATCCGTTAAAAAAACAATTAAACGTAGAAATTAATAACATTGAAACAAAAAATAAAATTGTTATCAGTTGTTGCCTATAATCGCTACCATACAAATGTAAAAACAACATACCACAACATTACAATAGAGTAGAATAAAATATAACACGAATATAGATATGGTGACATGGGATAATGAAATGTTATGTAAATTGGGTGTTAAGTACATAAACACACGCAAACCTCTACGGTACTGCTGACTTTCTACATCAGTAATCAATCCGTACGATGTATAACGTAGCTACGTCTGTAGTGCTAATTGCATTAGGCAGCTTCGTTACTGTGGCTAAGAGATGCCCAATAGATTATTGCACCCGTGGGGATAGTGTTTGTATGTTCATGGGCATGTCGAAGCACTGCTCCTATTTAAGTCTCTATGACTTAGGATAAGATCCCTGCATCGTGTGTACGACTGGACGAAGCTCGAAATATTATGTCTTTGTTATGTCAATCATTTTATGCCATATGTAAACGTTGTATTTTGTCCTTTAGTCTTGCTACAAATAAATCTAAAAAAATGTATTTATTCATTTATATGTTTTTTTGTGTGTATGTGGGTTCTCCAGCATGTTATTCGAATGTCTCGACAAGCTGAGCGACCGTAGCCAAGCCTCTGTAAGCGAGATTCTTAAGTCCCAACTCATGGCTTTATATGCTGCCGGGGTATGGATACTGTTTTACATATAGGCCTACTGGGTGTTGGAATATCTCACTGAAGACCGGTCGTATGATGTATTACACGGGTTCGCATTCTATCCCTCACCTACAAAACCTGGAGGAGGATTTAACGTAAATCCTTCTTGGTCCGAACCTGTATCATATCGTGACGTTATCTAGTCACATGTTACCCACACATACGTGCTGCTTGACGTCATCTGATGTTGGCAAGTTGGAATCTATTGAGCCTAAAAAAAAAATAACATCCCGAGTGGCTCGTTGGTCTTTCAGAATTCCATTTCCGGTTCCAGCTTTTATAGTTTTAATATAGTTATAATTTTTAAGTATTGTCAGTTAGATTACTAGTCATTGACACTTGTTGAGAAGAAGCACACCAACAATTTCAATCAAATGGAGCGGTTCCCTCATGCAACATTTGAAAGATGAGCATACACAAAATATGTTTAAAATGGGGTTGTCCAGATATAAACCAGAAATAATTTATGATACGTATAACTGGCAGCTATTATCAAAATAATATTTTGGTTAGAGCTTCTAATATGACAGCGTGGTTGTTGTGGATGAGGTGTTAATATTTGTTATCTTCAGGTAAAAGAGTCTTGTTTTTTATCGTGTTGAAAATGATGGTGCTTAAAATTAAATTTCGAATTTTGCTCATTTATTTTCAAATTTGTTTTGTAAGATAATATATATATTTTTTATATTTCATTAAGGTTCATGATAAACTTAACGAGTGTGAACTTCCTCATAGTTAATTCTAAGGTTGTTCCGAAACAGCCTTGTTGATCCTGGTGCTGTCCACGGGTAAAATCGTGTCCAATTTGATTGAACGGTCTTTCCTACTTAAATATATGCCGGTCTCTAGTTGGTCATTGTTCGCTCGTCGATGGTGTCGGCGCCTACAGGGTTGGCTTTTAATTAATGTCTCCCAATGTAGACTGTAAATACGACTTTATTTGATTTAATCGCTCTAAGCCTCCTTGTACGTCACTCGCTGTCGGGTGTCATGCAAAACCACCATTAAACACACAGACAGCATTGAGCGGAAACGGAGCCTTTTCGTGGCCACGACCTATATTGATTTCCCGGCGGGCGTGAGGAAGTTTGTCAAGTGGTTGTATTATTGGCACTTGAGTCGCGTGTGCATGTCGAGGCTGCAATCTGCTTTATGAAGTTGAACCGGTTGAACCAGCTCGATCTGCGCGGTGGACCGTGCAAACCAAAGCCTTCTTCATGTCGACAGTGAATTGTAATATATGAAAGATGAACAAATGAACGAGAACGGATGACGAATGACAAAGACAAGACTCGAATGAACGACTGAAGAATAAGAATAAACGAAATGAACGAATGAACGAATGAACGAATGAAAGAATAAGCAAATGAACGAAAAACGAATGAACGATGAACGAATGAACAAATGAACGAATGAACGAATGAACGAATGAACGAATGAACGATCGAATGAATGAATGAATGAACGAATATACATAAATTTGTATTTCACCCACTCAGGCACAGAACTATCCTGCAGGCGCCGACACAATCGACAAGTAAACATGTAGGAAGTAGGAAACACCGGTCAATCAAGCTGGACACGATTCCACCCGCGGACAGCACCAGATTCATCAAGTATGATTCGGTACAACCTTAGAATTTATAATATGCCCCTCGTTGCTGTAGGACGGCTCAAAAGTCAAAGCGTTTACTACTTCCTTATAGACAAGAACCGATGGACTTAAGTCCAAATCAGAAGTTAAAAATCTTCTTAGTTTAGCGGAAATCGAAGCCTGGATGTTCTGGATTGGAAGCAAAGACGCTGGAGCATATTTTAAAATTTTAAACTGGTAAATATATTTTCAAATTGAACTTCTGCGTTCTTGTGGGGAAAATGATTCAAATAATGCAATATTTTAGAAGATCGTCTTCCATGAACTGGAAGACATTGGCAGACGTTTATCAGACAAAGCTCAATTTAAATATTGTAAGCCTTGAAGGAATGGGATATCTTCCAAAATATATAATTATTTAAACA
Source organism: Sweltsa coloradensis (assembly GCA_024449915.1). Taxonomy (NCBI): domain Eukaryota; kingdom Metazoa; phylum Arthropoda; class Insecta; order Plecoptera; family Chloroperlidae; genus Sweltsa; species Sweltsa coloradensis. Next base: position 4,446 of record JAMZAV010000892.1, on the reverse strand, counting down.
ATAATGATGCCTACCTGTTGAAGAAGGGTGAAATAGTATGGGCAATTGTTTTTTAATTTGCTTATGCCCGTCAATGACTGCCATGTACAACTAACGATACATACGTGTGAATGAACATTGGAACTAAATAGGACTCAGTCGAAGCATTTGCCTTCTGGCTGAGGATTCTTAGTGGAATCTTTTAGTCTTAATTTCCGTTATCGAGTACCGAACTGAGACCTCCCGAATATTTTTAGTACCGTTCTCTACCGCATATACTTATCAGTAGGGCAAGCAGATTATTTTATGCACAAACTTTATTCTTCATTCTTATTTGGTTGAGAACATAATAAGACAAGTGCCCCGGTGCAAAGTAGATTAAGGTTCGCTCAAGGGATGTTTTTCTCTCCGCGATGACGTCCGTCCTCGGCTCTGTACACGCCACGCCACGGCGTACGAGCGAAAACTTTTGCCAGTCCTTCGTGTTTAGTTTGGGACCTCCCCGAGGTCGATTTCAGTTTGCGACTGTTCTCTAGAGGCCTACGCCACACGTTGCACGCCTCGCATAGTATAGGCCTAGTTCATGGTAGCTTTCCCACAAAAACTGTATTTCTTTATTTTTTATTTTTTATTCTGTGTGTGTGTCACGTCTAACGATGAAAACGGAAGGAGATGTTTTTTGGTTAGCATTGCCCTCCCAACAAGTATGTTACTGAATGTTTTTAGAGTTTCTGAGGGGCAGTGAGTGGCCTAGCTTGAACTGTGAACAAAGTAATCGGTACCTCCTATAACAACAATATTTTATAGCTGGAACAAAACGTATTGTTTTACTTGTTTACTTCTTCGACGATCTGTTGATTATTAAATTAATTTTGGTTGGTGTATTCTTAGTTATGATATATTCGCGATGTGAAACCTGATGGATCGTAAGGAAAGTGGAATGTTATTAGTTTATAAACTGCGGTTTCCAGGCTTTCCATGTTCGAATCGTACCTTGTGTGTTTCATCTTTATAGTATCTATCTAGTCACCCACTAATCGTTGAATTAGAATCCCTGCCACAATATTAGTCGTTACCTCAAAATATCACTATATTTGCTACCATCGCACGACATTCCTAAAATAAATACAATGGCCAATCAGCACTTTAAGCCCGGTGCACATACTTTCCGAAGGTTTTAGGTTTAATGTTGATGGTTTAAGGTCTAAGAAATTGTTTGTTGTTAACGTTCTAGCACGCCGCTACCATTGGCCAGATTTACGAGAGCTCGCTTTCCCATTGGCTGGGTTTAGTACTTAGTGTCCAAGAGCTAGCGAGATGAAATATATTTATCTTGTTAAACCTTGGGCACTAAACCTTAAACCTTGGGAACAAGAAACGCGATAACGCTTTGGGCATGTTTCAATTTCGTTAAACCATAAACCTTAAACCTTAGGAAGTGATGTGCACCGGACTTTAGAAACAGGGTTAAAAAGTGTAACTAACCAAATATCAGTACCTATTGGTCAGCATGTGTTTCTTCCTCAAGGTCCATGCATGTCATAAGGTAGTTGATGATTGTCTCTGGCAGACCACCTTGGGTATTGATATTGCTAGGAAACATATTCGATTGTACTCAGGCGTTTGATCAAGAGCACGCCACAAGGATATTATCACAGACACGAGCGCATAGTGTTTATTACCACTAGGTTTATTTGCATGGCCTCAACGGAAACTTTTATTTCAAGTACGCCGCATATTTACACATCACATACTTCCACTTGTATGATGCTCGTCTTAGATGTACACATTGGTGCCTTTCATCTTTCTTTCTTCGAGGTTTTACACAATATTAGCCCCTTAGGGTTTGAAATCAATCAAGCTGTTTCTAACTCTCAATACTGTGCATGATCAGTGAACGTGACAGAATGTCAGCTACACTGCTGATGACAGTTAGTACAGTGCAAATCAGTCAAGGTGACAGACTTTTAGTGACACCATTTCAAATTATCAGTACGGTGGATTGAATATCAGTAAGCGTATATCTATCTTTTATATTTTTATTTTTATTTTTTTAGTGTGGTTCGTTGGTCTTGTGATTAGCATCTCTGCTTCCAATGCACAAGATCCAGGGTTCGATTCCCGCTAAAGTCAGAAGTTTGTTAACTTCTGTTATAGACTTTAGTGCATCAGTTCTTGTCTCAGGAATTTGTAAACAGTGACTTTGGAGCCGTCCTAGCAACGAGGCACATAATAAATTTAAAGTTGTTCTAAATCGGCCTTGTTGACTCTGGCGTTGATCCGCGGGTGTTCGCACTGTCCATACCACTGAATGCTATATTTCCTATTTAAAATATCGATCTTTGGTTGGTTATCGCTCACTCGTCGATTGCGTCGGGGCCTACAGGGGTGGTCTTGATCGCTTTGGTTTCTGCCCTCTGTCTGAAAATTAGTTATATGACTTGAGTGGGAATTGACTCTAAATACGAATTTATTTATTTTATTTATTTCAGCTACACTTGTCATTAAAGTAAGTAATGTGCATTAAAAATTAAACGTGTCAACATTTCAGTACACAATTTTAAATAATCAGTTAGGTGCATTGAAAAGCATTCAGTCTCTATTCATGCTCAAACGACAGTTGCAATACCATTGAACATCTGTCAACTTTTTCTCACTTTGAGTGAGGTAAATAAATGTCGCCCCAAATGTAATATCACAGTTTCGCCTTGTTTTCTTCAGGCCGGTCTTCGCAGATGGTCTAGGTTGAACAGCTTGATCGCTGAAGATCTATCAATAAGATAGGGGCGTGAACTTACGTTCCGTGCCAAATCCATCTTAGTGCCAAACCGGCAAGAAATTAGCTTGACTTAACCCGCCTGTTTATTATTATTATTATGCTAGGGAGAGTTCAGATTCATGATTACAGACTCTGTGTAGTTCACAGGACTTTGGTGTTCATGTCTAGAATATTGTCGATGTCAAGATGGTGACGACAACAAAAAATTAATTACATGCATATTTCATAGTGGCGTGTTGAGGGGGTTATTATCCGCCTACCACATCACACAAATATAATTTAGATATAAACTCAAATTAACTTTGTTATAGAATAATCTTAACCAACGATTTTATTCATGGGGTGTTATAAATGATATCAATAACTCAAAAAAAATTCTCGATTTGGATAGTCGGGAAACACTCCCGTAGGTGGAAATGTTAATAACACGTTAATCCTACGGGAGTGTTTCCCGACTATCCAAATCGAGAAATATACCCTCGCTCATACCTGCGTAAGGTAATGACATTATAAATATGTTTGTTTGGTCAATTCAACAGCAACAGTTTTTCGATGCTTTATTAATCCATCCATTCAAGTTCTATAATGTAACGACAATACATCAAGTTAAATACTTACCGTCACGGTGGTCTAGTTGGCTAAGGCGTCCACCCGGAAAGTGGTAGACTCTGGTTCAAACCCCGATCGGGATGGATTTTTTAATTTCTGGATTGAATTAAATATTAACTCAAAACTAATTAAAAAAAAGATAACAACATGAGAAAATAATGCATGAGTTGATGCGGAGGTTTGCAACACTTTTCCCCAAAAATAATTGTAGGTAAATAAGTTTTTAAAATATATCTGATTATGACGTTGAAAGATTTAAAAACAAAGCTGTTCATCATTCATCATTAACAGTTAATGTACATATAACTTCGGTAAAATTCTAAGTAAGCGGCATATTATCATCCCAATCTATTATAAACAATCACGACAAGTTGAGTATTATCTCAGTACAAAAGACTATAAGAAAAGGTAACATATTCACAATCCCTCTTAACTCATGAAATATTTTAATTCGCAAGTTATATATTCTTTGTACAATTATGCGTCATAACACAGCTAAGCATTTTCATTTTTGATAACAAAATACGAGATGTGGAGGGTAGGGGGGAAGTGCTAATATTGTAAATTGTAATTATTCTAGACGACAACCAAAAATAGATCAAAACAATCATTTTTGCATCTCAAATTCAAAATTATGGTACAGGATCTTTTTAAGTTAAGTCACAAACAAAATTACGACTCAAAATCGTTACAAGTTGTTTAACTATGTTGATGTTAAAATTCGGCCTGACCCATTCAGACAGGGGTTGGAGTTAAAATGGGGTAGGGTGCAAAAAAGTTCGTACACCAGGGTTGCCAAGTGACTGCGATATAGATTATGTATGATAACTGATCTAGAGTTGGACGAGAGAGAAGAGTGCTGGTGGCTGCTGGTGGCTGCCTGCTTGGGACTAGCTTATTATTTCCTCCACACAGGGTTGAGAGACTGCGATATAGATTATGTATGATAACTGATCTAGAGTTGGGCGAGAGAGAAGAGTGCTGGTGGCTGCTGGTGGCTGCCTGCTTGGGACTGCTTATTATTTCCTCCACCCCAGGGTTGAGAGACTGCGATATAGATTATTATGAAACTGATCTAG